>RJWT010039403.1:0-12678 GCA_004365215.1 Cuniculus paca | reverse complement strand
ATGGGCTTTCCTTTATAGGTGATTTATTTCTTTTCTCTAATAGCTTTTAATATTCTGTTCTTATGTTGAATTTCTGGAATGTTGATTAATATATGCCTGAATGTAGATTTATTTTGGTTATGGCTAACCAGAGTTCTATATGCTTCCTTTATATGTGTATCAGTTTGTTTCCCCATGTTTGGGAAATTTTCTGCTATTAATTCTGTAAGTAGTCTTTTTATATCATTTATGTTGTCATGTTTTTCATTTCACCTATCTATCTTATATTGTTTTTCTTTGCATCATCTTGCAACTGTTGTATTGTTATTTCCTGATTCCTTGTTACATTAAAGAGATCTTTCTTTTCTTGTTCACTAGCTGCAATCTTGTCTTCAAGGTCTGAGACTCTATCTTCAAATTAATTGAGGCTGCTTTGCCAGCTTTCAATGGAATTTTTGATTTCCTTGATATTTTTTGAATCTGTTTCATGTGTTCTGTTTCTTTCTTTATTGTTCATTCAAGATTTCTGTCATTATGCAGTGCTCCTCCATTTTTTTAAACTATGTCTTCTTTAGATGTGTTCAGCATTTCTTTCATTATATTTATCATTTCTTGTTTTACCTGGGAGATTACTTCTAATCTGAGTTCCTTTACAGCTTCATGGAGTTGTTTCTTTACTTCAGTTGCTATCATTTCACAATTTTCAGGAGCATGGCTTATACTCTCTTCTATGTCCATGTCTCTTAGGCTTGTTTGGGATGGGCTGGAGGTGTGAGATTGCATTTTGCTCTTTCATTTTGTCATTTTCCTGTATTCTCCTGTGACAGCTGAAAGCAAATCTGAGTTGTTTTCTGGGTTGAGGATGACTGTCTGTACTGAACTTGTGAGGAGGTCATTTGGCAGGCCTTACCTGATCCCTTTGGGCACTTAAAGGCTCCCTAAGTGGGGAAGTATTCTGGGAAGACCTTCAGCATGCTCCACTTTGTATGCCAAGACTCCCTGGCTCTTTGAGGTGGCTGGGCAGGCCCACAAGGTTGCGCATGAGGTCCCAAGGCTGCATGACTAGGTGGAATTTGCTGTGCAAGACTTCAGTTCATGCCAGGCCCTCCACTGAGGCTGCCCTGTTGCTTGGGGTCACTGGCCAGGGCCCAGGCAGGACCCAGGGATGTTCCAAAGGTCCTTGATTGTTTGGGGAGGCTGGGTGGGGCTCTATCAGGTTGCATGTGAGGTTCCGATCTGCACAGCTAGGTGGAGATTGTTGTGTGTACATTCAGCTCACACTAGGCCCACCTGAGGCTCAGGCCAGGGGTCTTCCACCCTGTCCTATCCAGTTCCTCACTTTTACTCTGATGAAGAATAAGGAAGTGAGGTGAAGTTGGCTCACAGTCGAAGACCCCAGCAGAGAACAAGGAATTCAGGTCCTCTGCCAAAAGAGGAATTTAGAAGTGAAAGTAATGAGAGGCAAAAGTTTATTTACGAGGTTGTAAATGCAAGGAACAGCTGCCAAGCAACTGACAAGGGAGAGGAATTCAATGGAAATTCCCTATGATCACGGGACTACTGTATTCATACTTATAGGGATGAGGTGATTCCTAAAAATGACTGTTTAACCAGTTGGTGTCATCTAGGCCAATCAGGGTCTTAGCCTTTGTTTCTGAGTTAGAAAATAAGTCAGAGAGAGAGAGGAGTTTACAGCAGGTGCATGTTATAGTTTCATAAGATGTTTTCCTCAAGTGCATAGCACAGAGTAAGCTTGTGGTAATTACACAACCATCAGCCATCCAGGTCATGTCCTACATCACCCCAGCTATATTTCCCTCTAAGTGTCCCTACAAATGCCTCAATGGCTGGGGATCCTGAGATACCCTAGGAAACCACTGTGCGACATGTAACAGGGAAAAAGTAGATGTGAGAGGAAAAGGGGAGGAAAGCATATTTATTAAGCATGTCTTTTGTACCAGACACCAGATTAAGTACTGCTCTTGATGATTTATGATAATCTATGATCCTGGGGAAGATAGCTGGAATCAGTCTCTCTTGCTCTCTCACTCTCTGTCTCTCTACTAGTGGGGGGTTGAACCCAGGGCCTTTATATTGGACCACATCCCCACCTCTTTCCCCCTTTCTAAAATTTTGAAAAGGGTTTTACTAAGTCTTTAAATTTCCCAGTCTGTGCTGGAACTTGAGATTGTCTTGCTTAGGTCTTTGAGAATGCTTGAATTATAAGGGTGCACCATCATGCCTAACTAGTAATTTCTTTTTCTAAGATATTAAAAATTATTGCCAGGCAAATTCTTGCAAAAGCACTTAAAAATTCTCCTTTCTACTTGGGACTATCCTATATGATTTTTAAATCACTGAGAAACAATAGCAGAGATGCTAAACTTGTTATACAAAGCTGATTGTTAGAGCATTTGCCTAGCAAATACAAGGCCAAGATTCAATCCCCAGGATTGAAAACAAAACAAAACAAACTAACAAAACAAGACAAAACAAAGCAAAGCAAAACAAAGCAAAATAAAATAAAATTGATTGCTGGAAGTTATTATTTGAATCTCAAAATGTAGTTCTATTCATGAATGCTATGCAGAAATATCCCTTCTAAAAATATAAATGTTTCAGGTACCTATTGGTAATAATATCTAGGATGAATTATTTTTGTCAGGTTCTTTTAACACATCTGATAAGTTCGTTCTTTTTCTCTCTTTGCTTTTTATTTTTTTATGGGTCATACATGATGCATCATAAATGATCCTGAGCTTTGTGTTGTGCTTAATTAAAAAAATAAAAAACATAAAAACTTTACTGACATCTCTAGGAATTTTCAAGACTTAAATACTACAGAAAAATTTGTTTGGCAGCTTTCAGCAAGTAAAATGTTAATCATCTTGGTATATATTTGAAAGTTTTTCTTAACTTGTGTTAGTGCATACTAATACAAATCTGTATTATGTGCATAATAGTATTCTAGTTGCCTTGGCTTTGCTTTGGTTTGCTTTATCAGAATATAGCAGCAAAGTTAAAAAAAACCCTTTATGAATTGACTTATTCTGTGTGTTAAATTTTAAATTAATTATAATTCTAAATCCATCCTTTAGATGCATTAGTTCACTTTATATTTTGCTTCTCCATTGTGAATAGATGATTAGATTTTTATGGGGTTTCTTATGAAAATTGTGTTCATAATTTTTATCAGCAGAATATATTGTGTCTTTGTAAGATCTTATGTATTAAGTCATGAACAAAGCATCTTTGTAAATACACTTAGTGTTTAGCGACTGTAATGCATATAAATTGATGTACATAGTTAAAGGTTTAGATTCAAAGTTTCTAAATTAACATTTTGAAAACATGACTTTCAGAATTTCCATATCTGAGGGAAAGTTCTTCTACAGTGATAAGCGATGAGACTATTTTAAAATAAATCTTTCATATGGAAATTTAAGTATTCAAATTTTGATGGGTAGTTTGGGATATACATTTTTTTTAATAGTAAAGAAGCACAAACAATAAGTGCACAATACACTTAAGGCTTTTGGGCTATTTAATCTGACCAACTAAGGATCTAAGGTGTTTTTTTCTGGTGAGATGATTAAAGGACTGCCATTGTTCTCTTCATTGCTAGGTTTATTGTAACCTAAATTAGGAAGTTGATTGTACTTTCGCCCTTTAATTGAATTAGATAATGATTTTGTAGTCAGAAGTTCTTCAGAGATAGCAAATTTATTGACACTCTAAATCAACCTTTGGATTTTATGCCGTTCATTTCATTGTTGGATACAGAGACCATGTAGGGTATGGGACAGAGGTTAATTCTGCCAAAAATAAATCCTTAGTGATCTAGGCCTAGTTTGAAAGAAATGCAAAAAAAGATTGGGATAGGAAGCTAAGTGAAGGAAGTCCTGCAGAGGATTGAAAATATTTAGAAATTTCCTAAATATGGCCCCAAATGCCCTACATTTTATATCATTAAGTATGGGAAGATATGGGAGTTGCCAAAACTGACACTATCAAGTATTCTCCAAATCAAACTATGGTTCTAGAGCTAAGAGTATCTATATCTGAAAAATATGAAGCTATAATAAACTTCCTTTTGCTGTGTCATTTAGGATTTCTCACTCATATGGCCAGCTCTTGAACTCTGACCAAGATTTTGTTCCTTTGTTTCTTTGAAAATCTCTTTCAGGTACTATTAACACAAAACTAAGGGTATTTCTGCCTATACAGTGTTTCAACCTTTCCCTTTCTCTCTCTCTTTTCTTTTCTTTCTTTTTTATAGCCTTCTTTTTCACTTACATAGTTTCACAGAACACCATTACTTGTGCATTGCATTTTATCAAAATACATTTCTTTTTTAAGTTCAAATTTTGTGACACTTATTTTTAAAAGAATTCAGTGAAAATGATGAGACTACTTGGACAAATAGAAAACTTAAATTTGGACATTTTAAACGAAAGTTACAGTTTATCTACAGCTTGTATAATACTGAGAAAATAATGGTATCCTGATAAGTAGCTACCAAAAATAAAATGGTCACTGCTTCTTGTTACTTTAAGCACTTGCCTTGCAATTTTTGAATATTCTTCATTCAAAGACAACCAGAGATTTAATGGAGAAATAATGGAGAATTTTATCTGTAGTAAAGATGGAGTAACTAGACCAAATATATGAAGCAATGATAATTAAGAGATGGGAAACAAACATGTGAGGCCAAGTGTAACCAAGTTTATTGTCTGAGAATTTCCAGGGTGCAGTGCTAGGCAGGAGAATCTAGAAGTCTAGTAGTCCCTCTGAGTTGAGGACAGGTAGCTGAGAGTCAGGGGTGACCAATGAGGTTAGAATCCATAGACAGAGTATTTGAATAAAAACAGTTTTAGACTATACCATGAGATCCTCTTAAGTATACAATGGAATATTATCAGAATGTACATGTGAGAAAACTCTTCAAGACCAGGGGAAAAAAAAAACCACCATCATTACATGCTCAATGATAATCTATGGTGATTATTCACAATAAGGACCAACTTCTAGAAAAGGCTTTTCTGGTTTTTGTGTTCATAGAATTTCAAAGGTGACACTTAACCAAATATTAAGCAAAGTTTTGCTCTCAAGGCTTTTCCACACTGAATGTATAGGGTTTTCCCCTGCTATGTGTTTGTGACATAAAATAAGATGTAATTAATGACTGGAAGCACAACCATATTCTCCTAAATTCATAAGTTTTCTCTCTGGTGCAGATTGTTTTCTCCTGAGGGTGGACACCTGGCCACTGGCTGTCCCACAAGAACCACATTTCTATTTGCTAGGAGCCCACTGACGTTTGACATATCAGGGATTATGGAAGGTATTTGCAGTGATGTTAACAGGGTTTCTCTCTTGCATGAGTTTAGTACTGTTCAATAAGGTGTGATTCACTGTAAGATTTTCTACCTTTACTGAATCTGCATTTCTCCCTTATATGCATTCTTTTATGTTCAACAAAGCAAGACATGTAGGAGTAGGTTTTCTTACACTCATCACATCCATAGGGTTTCTCTCCAGTATGAGTTCTATGAGCTTTGACTTTGTAATGAAGGCTTTGTCACAGTCACAGCACTCATAGGGTTTCTCTCTAGAGTGAGTTTTCTGATGTCTAATGAGCACTGACTTCTGTGAATAGGATTGTCCACAATCAGTACAAAGTGCATCTTTCCTGCCATGAGGCTGATATTATGGCTGAAGGCCTTCCAACTGTCAACACGTCCATAGGCTTTCTGTCCCATATGAGTTCTTTGATGTATCATAAGATTAGCCTTCTGAATGAACCCTTTTCCACATTCATTACGTAAGTAAGTTTTCTATCTTGTATGAATGCACATATGTACAATCATCAGTGATTTCCTGGCAAAATCTTTCCCATATTTGTGGCACACATGGAGCTTATTTCCTGTATATATCTTCTGATGCTGAGTAAGCTGAGATTTTCTGAAGAAGGCTTTCCCACATTTACCACATTCATGTGTTTCTCTCTTTTGTAAATGCTCTGATGTTTAATGAGCTTGAAGTTCTTGTATAAGGTTTTCCCACAGATTCTATATTTATGGGGTTTCTTTTCTAAATGAATTTTCTTATGTTCAGTGAGCTGTGAATTCTTGAGGAAAGCTTTCCCACATTTAACAAACTTATGACTTTCTCTATTTTCTGTATTTTCTGGTCTTTAGGGAATTGTGACTCAGTGTTGTAAGTTTTTCTACTTTCATGGGACTTAATTTTAGTATGAATTTGCTCATGAGTATCATAAACAAAGGATCTCTTATCTGCATATCAATTCAGAAAACTCTTTTATTGTACATATTCTGTGATGGTTGGATAAACCTAAATATGATTTCCAACTTTTTCCATGTAAATTAAGCATATGATGATTTGACCTTAAAGGAAAGTGATGTTTGTCCTTCTGAAGACTATGAAGTGCATTCTATTCATAACATTATTCCACCCTCTTCGATCTTTTCTTGATTTCATAATTGCTGCTGCAGATGATCATCAGCTTTCTCAATTTCTGGACATACTTGACTGTGGATTTCATCTTCTACTGCCCACAGTGTTTCTCCTCATTCCAACATGGAGAGAGCCTCTGGCTTGCTGGTTTGAAACACCACTGACACCAGGCTGCTGTAGTTCTTCAACATCCTGAGACAGAACCTTCTGAGCAGGGCCCAGATCTTGCCACCTCTCCTGGGTGAACCTCACAACCACACCCTCCAGTGTCAGTAACTGCTGGACCTTTGTCAATTGCCTTTGCTTCAGGAACACCCAATACCTGAGATATGCTGTCTTTAGTGTCTTCTGGATCTGCCTTAAATTTTTATTTAGAAATCTGAATCTTTGATCAAGGGTATCCCAAGAAATGATGATATACACATTCCGGGACTTCTTCCTTTATTTCTTTATTTCAATGTTCTTGCTTCAGAAACAAGATCTGGTTTTCCTCTGAACCCACCAAGATCTCCAGGTGGCTAAAGCAAATCACTTGAAAAAATTTCTAATGAAACTAGACATTGGGGGAGCTTTCCTTAATATAATAAAGGTCACATATTATTGTAATAGGAAAATACTGAAAGTGTTTCCTTTGAAATCAAGAGAAGGCAAGAACATCCACTATTACCATTCCTGTTCAACATAGTTCTTGAAATTTTACCTAGCACAATTAGGCAAGAGGAAGAAGTAAAAGTGATACAAATAGGGAATTAGGAAGTCGAATTATCACTGCTTGCAAATGATGTCATTCTATACTCAGAAAACCTTAAAGACTTCATCAGAAGACTTTTACAGCTGATAAATTAATTCAACAAAGCATAAGAATACAAAATCAGCATTAAAAAAATCAGTAATGAACTAGCTGAGAGAAACAAATCAGAAAAAAAAATTCTTTTCATGATAGCTTCAAAAACAAAACAAAACAAAACAAAACAACAGAGAAAAACACCCAAACATCTAGGGATCAATCTAACCAAGGAAGTGAAAAACTGCTACAATGAAAATTTTAGAACACTGTAGAAAGAAATTGAAGAAGACATTACAATATGGAAAGACTTCTCATGGTCCATAGATTCATGGAATTAATATTGTCAAAATGGTGATTATTAACAAAAGTGATCTAGGGAGCCAGAAAATCTCCTTCAAAGTACCAAGAACATTTTTCATAGAACTAGAAAAATCAATCTTAAAATTTATCTGGAATGACATATGATCCAGGCAAGCCAAAGCATCCTCAGCAAAAAGAACAAGACTAGGGTCATCACAATAGCCAATTTCCAATGATACTATAAAGCCATAGTAACAAAGCAAGTATGGTACTGGTACAAAAATGGTCATATAGACCAATGGAACAGGAAGAGGACAAAGAAAAAACCTGTACCACTACAGCCATTTGATTCTGGACAAAGGAGCCAAAAATATATCAATGCAAAAAGAGTCTCTTTAACAAATGGTACAGGGAAAATTGTGTATTTGTTAATAAAAGATGCAACTAGACAAAATTTTTCTACTCTAACCGATCTTCAAGTGAAGTGCAAAAATAATAGAAGACAAAAGAAAACAAAGCAACAAGATGCCTACAAATTCCTTAACTCCATAAAAATCTGATCTCATGGACACTGAAGTAGAGGAAGTTATAAGCAAAGTACTAAAAAGAAACGAATGATTAAAATATTTGAAGAGATCAAAGAAAAAACACATAAGTAAATTGATAAGATGTTTAGTGAGTGGTTATCCCAAGCAAACAGAGGGTGTTTGACCCTAGAACAGAGGCAAAGGCCAACCATTTGCTGCACTGAGAAGACACCACTGAAAAGTGGGCATTATCTGAAGTGGTCTCAATTGTCACAATAAAGGTTTCTACTACAATCAACTCACATGCCTCAACAAGGCAAATAAACAAAAATATAGAAACATGGGAAGACAAGCCAACAAAATGCCCCAAAACTTCCAATTCTCCCTAAGCTGATCCATAGGCATTGAAGGGGAGGAAACCAAAAGCCACAGACCTGAGATATTTGAAATGATACGAGGGATGAAAAAGTAAGCCAATAACACATTTTGCAAGCTTACTGAATACATAAGTAATATCAGGTCAAATAAACAAAATGGCCAGCAAGTCTCCAGAAGACATTAATAAAATACTATCAGATTGAAGCAAAACATGGTTGTACAGTATAGGAAAGAATTAGAGTCCATAAAGTGCTCCAAATAGAAATTCAGGAGATTAAAAATTCTATTGAAAGTATGCACAGCAGAAGTGATCAGTACAAGGACAGAGTGTCAGAAGTAGAAGACATGTCTGTAGTCAGTGACTAATTAATGAAAGAAATCTTAAAAATGAGAATATAAAAAATGGACTCAACAACTCTTAGATCACACAAAGACTAATCTAAGATTAATTGGAATTAGTGAAAAATCAGAAGGCTGCATAAAAATTCTATTTACTGAAATAATAGTAGAAAACTTTCTAAATAAGAGAAAAGAATTTAACATACAGAAAAGTGAGGCATATAAATCCCCAAATACCATGATCAGAATAGAACCTCTCCATGACATATCATGGTCAAAGTCCTGGTAGTCCAAAATAAGAACAGATTGTATAAAGTAGTTTAAGAAAAGCAATGAATGATTTATAAAGGTAAGCCAATTAGAAATACAGTACAGCTCTCAACAAAGGGCTTAAAGGCCAGGAAAGCTTCAAGCAGTGTGCTACCTACCCCCCTCTCTCCTGCAGTGTAACTCATTTTCCTACTTTTACTTGGCCCTGTCTCACTCTGCAGAGCCTGTTCCCAGATTTAATAAATACAAAACTCTGCTACTGCTTGCATGTATTTTGACTAATTCTTAGTTCATGACAGAACCTAGAAACCACTTCTAGAAGACTCCAGCACCCCCAAACCCATGAACATTTTTATAAAGTTACAGATTCTGTAGACTGCTGCCCACTTGTCACATAAATATGCTCAATTCCAGACTCTAATGTTTTCCTTTCTTGAGTCTCCGTACTGTACTCTGAGTGTGTAATTTTAAATTCTGCCTAATAAAAATCCTTATGCCTCTCACTGACACTTGAAATTCCTTTTCTCTGTGATAGAAGTTAGCAAACCTGCTACCTCCCCGTGGGTGAGGTGAGTTTGTCTCTGGAAATACAGGCCCTCCAAATGATATTGGGGAAATAAATGTAACTCCCAACCTGCTAGATGGTAGATATGTTGAGTCTGTGCTCCCTATCTTTGGAGGATGAATTCTAAGGAACAATGGAGATCAAAAGAGGAAATTTTATTGAGGGGATAGACAGCTCCTTAGAATCAGGAGGGAACCTGGAAAGTGGATTGTCAATAAGCCCACTTCTCAAAGGAAGTTGTGTAGAGCAAAATCATGAGGTGGGTACAATGTGGCACAAAATTATGATCAACTAATAAGTTTACCAGTATAGTCACTTAAGTAAAATTGATTTAGTGGAGAAGCAAGTCACATAGCAAGTGTACATGGAAAGAACCAGGACATTTTTTTGAAAAGATAAATCGGGAGGGCCTGGTCACCCACCAGGGTGACTGATGCCTATTTCGAATATCCATCATTATTGTTTTTCCCAGAAGAAGTATGCAGATATAATCATTCCATCTTTATCTTCAGGCCTGGCCTTCAACGAATGTCCCTCTAACCACAAGTTGTAATGTGTTCTTATCTTATGCACCGACTCCTTTGAGGGCCTATCCCTGTCTGACTGCCTAGAATATTTCCACATAATTTCGCTGTCTATACAACGAAGAGGTTTCCAAAGAGGAGATGAAGAACATAAACCCACCCTACTTGTGGTATAAGTTCCAGGTTCACTGAATTTTCAAGATGTTGCAGTAAGAGGCATCAAGGGACTTAATAGAAATTTCAAAATATGTGCTCAAAGAAATACCTGTACTGTTGGCCTTCAAGAGGCACAATACAGATTGGGCCTAGGAATATTTATTTGTTTTTGGCAGAGCAAATCTGTGGAATTTGTGAACCTATAGGAAATTCCATCTTGGTCTGAGTTTATAAGGATGGCCAATCTGTTCCTTGATTTTAAAATCAAGTTTTTCCCTTTACTTTATCAACAAAATTAGTTTATGGATTTAAAATATTTTCAAGCGACTCTGGGTGTGAGGAGCCTAGAAGAAAAGAAGCATAAATAAACCTAGAGAATTTTGATATGGACCATCTTGGGTACTTTTGACTGTGTGTTGGAGTAGTTGTTTTCTTAAAAGAACAATTGTTAAGTAAGGTCTGATTTTCCTTGTCCCCTTTCTGTCTGTCTTTGTCTTCTGTCCTGGATCAAGTGGAAATTCCCATTTCCAGGTTGGGAAGCCTCCCTGGATCCCATGTAGCGACAAGGTGACTTGGAAATTTGCGCGCACATTTGGGATTTTTCTTTAACAACTTCTCCTACTCATATAATTATCTGCAGAAATCACTTTTTAGGGTAAATGATAGGTAATAAAATAATGCAGCTCTGCCTCAATCTAGTTGCTAAAGGTTCAGAAGTTTTTATATTACATGATCCTACACATATTGCTAGATGTGTAGTTATTAATACTGTAATTAAATAACTTAAATTGTGTTGTCTAAAAATAAAAGAATTTCTCCAAACACAATAGAGAAAAACACTTAATACAATGGAGTGTTTTTAAGTGGGAAAAAGAAACTTTAGTAAAATAGTGAAATGAAGGAAAATAGTTAAATATTTTTCCCCTGTGGAATTGTTTGTATAATAAAATTGTAAAAATAAGAGGCTGAGTAGATTCACTGCTTATATTTCAAGAATGCTTATATTTCAAAAATAATTTATAAAATATGCTTTTTATTAAAACAAACTAGATTATTTTCACAAATACAAAGATTTATTTATGTCTCCTGCATAATGAGATGCTTTGTGTAGGTGTTACTTCTTACGGTTTAATGCATTAAAAGTGAGACAAAAATAACAATGATGATATCCAAACTGAAAAATATTTGCATAACAACACAGGATGAAATACAAAAACTTCTGTTTTCTATTGAAAAATGTATACAGAATCTGTTTTCTCACACAGTGTATTTTATAGAACCAAAAGTTCTTCCTTTATATTTTCTTTTCACATTGTATAGTAAAATAGTCATTCTACTGTATCCAAATAAAGACTAAAAGACTATTTTTAATGACTTTTAAAATGTACTGTTTGTTCACCTTTTATTTCTGTTGTAGTTACTGTTGAGGTGTAATTTTAAATTTCACTTATATTAACAGGTAAATTGCACAGCTTAAGAGAAATATGTTTTTATGCTTACTTGATATTTTGCTCTATTTTCTTTTAAAGGTCTCTGCAAATTTACATAACAGAAATAGATGTTTATTTCCAGAGCTTTTCTGAAATTTACAGGTATGCAGATCTCTACATGATGACTTGAATTTTCTAATAATAACCAAAGCAGCCATCCTATTAAAAGATAATTAACTACTATACCCTATTTGTCATTTCACCATCAATGATACTGTTGAATTTTTGGCCTCTGTCAAAGCACTACAAATTATGCAGTATTATAATTTAGTTTTCTCTGATTCAGAGCTGATGATTCCACTGTTGAATATCGTTCTTACCTTGACACACATTATGACTTTAATTTGTAATCATTATATTGATCCCAATTATATCAATGGCCATTCTATATAGAGCATTCAGCCTAGTGTAAAGGAGACAGATATTTAATTATATTTTTTATTTAATTATTTTTATTATTTGAACTATGAGAAGGCAATGGTCTTAGATAATCTAAATCAGAGATCTGTCTAAAAGCAATTGAGATTGATGTTCAAAGCAAATTCACTTTATGGTTGAAAGCAAATGCATGTGTTTCATATGTTTCACTTTATAGAAAATATCAGTATTTGTTCTCTCCCATTTCACAGAGGATCTGTAGTTTTACTCTAAATCAAAATCAGGATATTTAAGACAGAGACAAGAATGAGGGTGTCCAAGGAGAATGTGAATATCAGGATACAGAAATAAAGTCACCTAGCAAGATTGAATAAAAAATGGTCAGGCTTTATGATTAATATCATAATTAGGGGTGTAGGTGGAAGATATGGCTTGAGGTAGGGTAATTCCTGAGAAAATCATGCTGGTAAGTAGCTGACATGACAACTTTACTGAATTGAGAATAGCT
>RJWT010039402.1:0-12676 GCA_004365215.1 Cuniculus paca | reverse complement strand
TGCATTAGTTAATGATTGGGCTTTCTTCCTGGCTCCTAACTCTTTAATTATTTTAATATATACTGTGAATTAAGTCTTTTTTCTGTATAAAAAAATAGAAGGTAAACTTTTCAAGTTTGCACAGTATTATTTATAATTCATGAATATCTGCTAATTTTGATTAGATTTGTTTTTGAGCATTAAAAATTATCACCAGTTGAAAAGGAAAATGAGACAGAAGATTCCATTCTACAATATTTAACTGTCTCAACTCTGAAAAGGATAGTGGGTAGG
Source organism: Cuniculus paca (assembly GCA_004365215.1). Classification (NCBI taxonomy): domain Eukaryota; kingdom Metazoa; phylum Chordata; class Mammalia; order Rodentia; family Cuniculidae; genus Cuniculus; species Cuniculus paca. The sequence continues at coordinate 12,403 of RJWT010039402.1, read as the reverse complement.
AACATATCAACTTCAAAACTTACAATAACTATTCAATATTATTTAGACCATATTCCACTTAAATTCTGTCACTGGAACTTCATGTTAAATGAGAGAATCTAAACAATTCTGAAAAATTGATAAAAATGCAGATTGCATGGTTTGGAAAATATTTTGTAAAATACTTATTACTTCTTACTCTTATATTTTTTAAATAGAGGCTTATTTATAATCTGGCATTTTCAATTGTGTATCATGTTTAAACTAATATAAGTTATTTAGGTTTTCATCCTCCAATTTTACCATTAAATACTTATATAAACAGTAAAACTCAAGAGTAGAGAATTCAGTATGAAAACTACATAATCTTAATGATATTGGTCAATATTCAAAACTTTTGAGTTTTTTATTTATTGACCAAACAACAGGAATTTAATTAGGTCATTGAACCAAAACTCATCATCTGAAGGAATTACCATTAAGAAAATATTTTCCCATTTTATGAGTTTTGCCTTCATTTCTGCTTCTGGTTATAGATATTTCAATTCTCTGCACCCAACAGCAAGATGACCATGTTAGTTGAAAGAATGCATACCTTAACCAAAAAAACACATAATTTCAGTGTATGAGAAAATTTAATATATTTTCAACATGATAGAATTAATGAAGTGTGTTTGTTTCAGAATACATGCTTTTTATATATTATACATTACATTATTATAAATAAATGCTTTGCTTATATATGAAATTATTTACAGAGGAGTTCACCTTAATCTTAACTGTAAAGGAGATATCTCACACAGACACATGCTAAGTGTTTCTAGATAAAAATAGTGCCAACAATAATTTTTTTGATAGTACATTAGATTTCATTGGACTTGTAATCAATCCAGTGTTTCTCTTTTCTTTGCCATGGGAAATGAAACAGCACATGCATGAGAGAATGGAGGAAATGATATCCAGTTTCTCTGTAGGGGTAATTTTCCTTTGTTTAGTTTTATCTTCATGTTTTGTTTATTTCATTTGTTCATCATCCCTAATAATATAGGAAAGAAGGGAGAGAAAAACTGACTAGGAAAAGAAAGCTAAAATAATCGATCAAATGTGCAGAAGTATTTTGGTTCTATCTAAAAAAATAAGAGAAAACTAAAGTAAAAGTGTGTTTCTGTGAAGACAGAACTAGAGAAAGGTTAAAATAGTTAAGATTATGAGAAAAGTCTGCTTAAGGTAGGCAGCCATGTGAGATTTGCTTTAATCTATTCTGAATACATGTTGCTCAGGGACATAATTTATAAATATACACTATGTGTTGCATTAGGGCAAGTAAATAATTGAGTTTCATTCATATCAGTGGATTTTTAAAACTGTGAGAATTTACAGTAGTTTTTACATTCATTTTGTAGTGTCTGATTTTTAACTAACTGCCTTCACAATTACCAATTCCAGTTACGATAATCACAGGCATTAACGGACACTCAAACCAAGTAGCATATGACCCTGAGGTGGAATGAACATACATGGTTACAAAAGCTTTGGGATCATCTTTAGCCGTGTTTCTAAACAGTTGTTCATGAGCACAGTTAAGTGCTTGTTTTATCTGTACAAAACCAGAATTTGAGGCCCTCAGGCTGTCTATTCTTCCATGTTAAAGATGTTAATAATGGATCTGCCTGCCAATGTGATAAAGAATATGAGTTGGCTGGGTTCTTTTCTTTGAAATGAAGTGAAAACTGAAAACTTTCATTTTGTCATTGAAAATCTTTTCCATATAACTCTTCCATTTCACATCCCCTGTGGAGAAGCACAGTCTAGGTTAATACCGGGCATAAGAAATTCATGGGGTTGTCCCCAGTTAACGGATAACAGAAAAAAATATGAACCAGTGGCATAATTCTTCTCTGTGTTTATGTGACTGAAGGAATACTTGGTTGAATACTTCATAAAAATTGTATAATATATACATTTTTAAAAATTTGAAACCTGAAGCTGAGCTAAGTAAAAAAAACACCATGAAACAAACATGAGTAATCATTACCAGTCCAGGAGAACTTGCTTTTGAGAAAGCAATACATTTCTGAAGGAAAGATTGATAATTATTATACATAGTACATGACACTGAGCTAATTGCTCTTCACATTCTCTCTGAAAATACTCTGACATTGCCTATAATTGAACAGTTTCCCTAGTTTATAGATGGAGCTACTATTAAATTTTGGTTTAAACATATTCGATTACATTATAAAATACTTGCATTTCCATAAAAAACAGAATAATATAATCTATTAGTCATCATGCTAAGTAAAACATGAGTGGTTATTCAACAGCTTGTCCTTTAGAGGTGATGAAAACAAAATATGTAATTGAAGCCGTCTTTCATCCTAAAGCAAAGACAATTTAAAATGAAAATAATAGCATCTTTAATTATTAGTGTCAAATGCCATGAAATTGGCATTAAAGATCTCTGATTCCTTTGCTACTAAGCATGGACCCATGCTATCAGCAGCAACTACTCTGCCTAATTTACAATGTTTGTGTCAAAAGGATAAATGAAAAATAAGGAAAGACAGAGGTGAATGAAAATGTCCTTTCCTTAATTTTATTTCACTCACCATAACCAGTTCTCTCAACACAAGCTTGAAGAATATTTTTCTTTTTATATTATCCACCAGCACCACCAAGTGGTAAAATTTTTATTTTCTTAAACAGCGAGCACATGGAGATGAAATAAAAGCAGTCCTGAGACCATATTAGAATTAATTAAATACCTAAATACAACTAGTGAAAACTACATCTTGTAATTCTTGGGTTTTTTCCAAAAGCTACCAAATGTATTTGTTTCAAAATAAATAAGGTAGTTTAATGACTAGATCTTTTGGTATTCTTATTTGTATTATATTTTATCCATGTTATATTCCCCCAAAAGATGATTCTATTGCTGCAGTTTTAGTATTATATTTAAACACCTCTCATTTTAATCTAGTTATGGCATCTAATAAACATATTTTCATATCAACATTAACATTACTAGCAGAAATTTGAAAAACAGTGTGGGCTGTAAACCTGAATACTATATTACTTGAATAAAAATATATAAATTACTCTAGAAGTCTTTATAAATTTATATAAGGTAATCACTTGGTTTAATGCTAATACAAAATAATGCACAAATTCTTTACCTACCGTGACTAAAAGTATATAGACATATTAAAAGACATTTGCTTTAAATGACGTTTCAGGAGTTAGCACAATGGACTTTTATATTAACTGCTTAATTTCCTAAAATATATCATTTGTAAAAAATAAAAAAGCAATATTTAGATGGCACTTAAATTGTGGTATTGCAATTAACTATAGCAAAATTTGGTACAGCAAAAGCTGCCCGATGAAATGAGTCAGTGCTGCCATCATGACTTGCATTAATGTAGGCAATGGAGATACTGAAGTACTAGTAGTGCAAGAGAATATGAACTTTCATGATAATTGAAATCTAAGTATTTTGTTCTATTTTACCGTATAATATTAGTGCAATCTATTTTGGAAATATAGTATCTGTTTCCAGAATTAGTCCAATTAGGTCCAAAGAACTTTTGCTAAAATATGATATAGACATCTTCATCTATCTATGTTATACAATGATAACTTTATCAGGTGATGATCAGATATAAACAATTGACATAAAAACTTCAAAACCAACTAACAACTGCATAGATTGACCTTATTAAACAGATGGCTCCAAGTGATAATTTGAGCATTCTTCTGGTTGATAGTAAGAACTAACTTTATTGGACATACAGAAATTAAACAATGTGTCAATTTGATAGAACCTAAATAAAATAATTTTTTTTGTACTGGGAATCAAACTCAGGACCTCGTGCTTGCCAGTCAGGCACTGTGCTCTAACCTATATCCTAGGCCCTACATAACATTTTAGAAGGAAGTGTTGCAGATTAATTTTAGGTCTATTACATGTAAATTTAAGAAGGAAATTGCCAGATCAGGATCAAGTTGGGATTTAATGTGGTTTATGATGCAGTAGCTTTTGATTGGTGTGCAAAGAAGATAATCGTGTGATGATCATACTGATGATCAAGCTCTGAATCTTGAAAAGCAAATTGTTTTAATTGGTTCATATCTTGTCAAGTATTTTTTAGAGTGAAATGGTAAATTTCTGCTTTACTGGAATGTGTTGAGCACTAATAAACACTAATAAATACGCTTTACAATTAACTATTCATATAAGAATAGAAATGTTTGGCCAAATTGTTTCACATACGAGACAGTTAAACATCATTTCAGTTTCTATTTTATTGGTCCAATCAATTACATCATCCAGAAAACAGTAACTATGGATATGACTCATTGTTAAATGTCATGTAAACAGAGGCACTGACTGATTTGTCTGGACTTTTCAAAGATGTCAGTAAACAGTAAACAGCCTTGGAAAGTAGAGCAGGTGGTTTTGTGGGCAATAGAGTCAAATGATTTCCAAGGCTGAAACAAAAGGTATTAGCAATGAGATCTTCATTTTAATACGCATCAAGGATGAAAACATTGTTCTGACCAATATTCAGTTAAGCCACAATTGTTGCAATGGTATTCAATATAAAAAGCAAATGAAAAGCCTTTTTTTGATTTTACAGAATACTTCATCCCTTCACCCCAATCACTTTCTCTTCTTTTATCTGGAATTCAAAGATCTCATACAGAGGCAGCTTAAAGGTGAGGCTAAGGATGCCTTGTCTTCAAGGTATTTGCACCAGTCTAAGTTTGTTGGAGAATTCTGAAGGAGTAGGAACTCAAACTATTATAGGTCTTTTGAAAGGGAAAATCTAAATTGCAGTCCTGCCCACAACTGTAAAATAAAAAGCACTTAATCTTCTACCTGTGTTTGGATAGCAATCACAGTGGGAAGAAAAATTAACATTACCTTGTGATTGGTGCCGTCTGGGTCAATTCATTTCTTTGTTAGTTTTGGTGCTCCTGCTAAGAATGTTTAGTAGAAATGAATGTGTGACATGCTTGTGCCTCCTGTCCTATAGTGCCGGGAGGCATTGTTCCTATCAGACAAAGCCACATGTTTCAAAGTGCTAGAGGGACACATACATGGCTGCCCAATTTGCCTCCCATAAACTCCTGGGTGTTCCACCAGAATCAGTCCAAAATGTCAGTGGGAGAAATGAAAAGTCACTTGGCAAATTAGAGTTTTAAAAGCATAAAAAAAAAGAGCATCTGAGAGTGTATGACATATAGTTTCTCCATACGACAGACCATTATGCTCAATGATAAAACATGCTTAAAGTAAGTTATTGTTAAGTGAATACTGTTATTGTTACCACAGATTTCATGTTGTCATGTATATAACAGGTCAATTAGTATTTATATTTCAAAGACTCCAATGCTTTTTTTTTATTTTAAAGAAATTAGGACAAAACAAAACAAAACAGAATGAAAAAAGCAAAAGAAAACAGAATAGAGTCAAACATAATATAGCATTTCAAAGCAGAACACTGCAAGCTATACAGGTTTTCAAAACATAACAACAGGAGATTAACAATGGTTACCCTAGTGCCTCTTGCTTTCTTCAAAATGGTTGTTCTTACATTTACAGACAATAAACTCATTTTTTAGTACTTTGGGAACATTTAAATTTTCTTGGTGTTTTCCTGCCTTGAGTGTGTCTATATTATCGAGAGTGAATGTCTTTTTCTTCTGATGTCCAAAACTTTCATTGTGTGCATGATATACTGCTGGGTAGCAACTAAGATGTCTTAAACTCAATAATCCTAACTTGGGCATTATCACTTCTCCTTCAGAGGGTGTGGATGACCCACCCCTATGACCACTGCTGAACTGCTTGGAAAGAAATGTTTCCTGGAATTAAGCGAATAAATTTACAATAGGTAAACTCAGATCCAACGGTTAGTGGGTTAAGAAGGATCCAAGAAGCCTCACTTGTTCTGTTGGTATACCATGTTCAAGAACACCGAAAGCAGCATCCCAATGTTACTTGACACAAGAATAATTGGCAACACTCATTCTAGGGAAACATTCATCCCTGACTATGCTGTGCAGTGGAAAGCTGTCAAATCATTAGGTCTTTCAATTCACCTCAAAAACAGTTACACTGAACCAACTAAAAATAATATAGTTATTTCCCTGATTAGGCAGAAATCTAGGCTATTTTTACATCTTTTCCCAACACTTTATTCAAGGCAATGTATGACACTTACGTAGACCTTTTGACCTTTGTTATTGTTCTGGTTTTTGCAAACTGTGGATTGTCATGTTAAGACTCTAGTGTTTGAGGCCACTGACTATAGAAATGAACTTCACCTAGTGGAATAACCATTCTGGTTTATACATGCTCAAGACAATTATGAAAGAATATTCTATGCTAAGACTAATGGAAATGAAGCTAGTTATCAAATAGCATCCAAATGCCCATCCTTAGTGTCTGGATTACCATACCAGGTTAGAAAACACATTGCAAACAACACAGTTTAGCTAAAAGAAAATGATGCCATATTTGTACAGGAAAGGCTACTCTTGCTTGCCACATTAATGACACCTGACAAAAATTAACCTGTTTTCTCCTGTCTAGGGGAGGAGACTACATGTCTCCTATAGGATTGACTATAAATGATATTGAACTTCCTCTCAGACCTTTCAGTGGTATCTCAGAATTAATAGTATGTTTTTGCATTATAATTATCTTTATAGTTTTGATCTAAAATGTTCCCCAGAAACCTTATGCATTTAAAGGTGAGGAATCTGGAATGTGATTGAGTCATGGAGGCTAAATGTGTTATTAGCAAGCAGTACCTGGTTGGAGGTGGGTCACTGGGGTGTGACCTAGAGGGAGGGCATTTTGGTTCCTGGCTCTTCCCTGTCTGTCAGATTCCTTGCTGCACTAATGTGAATGGTTTTCTTTTCTATTCCCTTCTACTATGTCCTGTCTTGGAGTCAAGTGACCATGGACCATATCCTCTGAAAACACAATCTTTTTTCTTTTAGCTAGTGGGTGTTGGGTATTATATGTCAGCAATAGGAAAGCTGAGTTGAACAATATTGCTCTACCAGCTTCATGAGCTCACTTTGACACTATAATATGAATATTTGAAGCAAATTTCATCAAGTTAATCTTTTCAGACCATATCTTACTGGATAAATATACGTATTTTAACACAGAAGCTGCTAAATACAGGGTTCAAGTAAAATTATTTAGTAGACCTTTGATATTCTTCACTATCAACTTTTAACTGATATTTGTGAACACTATTGTCCTCAAAAATAAAAAAGAAAGAAGAAATGAAAGAAAAAGAAAATTGATTCCAATTCATTCTAAGATTTTTGATTCTGGGTCTTTGACCCTACAAAATAAATTTGGTCATCATTTGTGATATCACCAAATAATAAATATAAAAAGGAATATAGAAATTGTTTTTTAAAAATGTAGTGTTATGGTTTAGATATAAGTATCCCCTAACACTCTTATGTGTGTGGAAAGAGGTTATAACAATTGGAAAATACATTTATCAGTGGATTCGTCCATTGATAAGTTCAGTTGCTGAATGTGCTGTTAATATGTGGAAATTGGAGGTAAGTCATGAGCTGCAAGAGTGTATTCATGTCCCCAGCTGCTGCTGCTTCTGCTGCTGCTGCTTCCTCCTCCTCCTTTCTCTTTTTCTGTCTGTCTCTCTCTGTCTCTTTGTCTCTCTCCCTCTCTCTCTCTGTCTCTTTCTCTCTCTGTCTCTGTCTCTCTTCCCATTCTCCTCTAGCTGCCAGGTATTAAACAGTTTTCTTTCATTTTTTTCTTTGCAGCCAGCTAACCATGGGCTGAAATTATGCACAAAAATAAACTACTCCTCCTTTAAATTGAAGATACAGATATTTTGTCCCAGCAATGATAAATTGGATAAAACATATGGCATTTCATCCTATTTATAAACTATATCTGTGTAAAAGCAGAAATTTTATGGAAAATCTCTATAACTATATCTTACTTTTACCATGAATGTAAAACTGCTCCATGAATTTCTATAAGTTTTATAAAAATTGTATTGCCCGTTTCACATTTGCCTTTCTTGTTTTCCAGACGTGTGTGTGTGTGTGTGTGTGTGTATGTGTGTGTGGTGCTGTAATGTTCCGCTTTCCTGACACTTGGCTAAGATCCCATCCCAGCACCGACACTGGGCAACTGTGTATCTCCTAAATGTCTGGCAGCTTTGTCTCCTTGAGGATATCAGATGCAGCCCATGCTGTGCATCTCACAATTTGGAATGGTGTGTCAGTAGCTGTACCATTCTGAGCTTTTGAAGACAGAGCTGCCCTCATGGCTGCATGGAGCAATCGTTTAGTAAAAGTACTCTGTAGTAGCTCCATCTCTGAAAAAGTGTTTGCCAGGGCCCACAGCTCCCTCGCTTGGATATCTAAGTGCAGTTGTCCACGTTCTCACACTTTTGCTGAACATTAGCATGTGCTACACCGCGCCTTCTGAAGTCATATCTGGAGGAGCACAGAAATAAAGCAATGGAGGATTGAATGAAGCAGTTCTCAGAGTAAAGCCCATGATGTTTGGTGGCCACAGGTAGCTGAAGTTATATCTTGTGCCATAGATGTATTTTGGGGGGGGGTGGATACTGGGAATCAAATTTAGGGCCTCGTACTTGCCAGGAAGGTGCTGTACCACTGAGCTACATCCCTGGCCCCCCGGATGCAGAATGCATTCTTTTCCTGGAAGGAGAACAACTCTAATTTTATCCAAATTGTCTTTGTGATCATTCTTCTATTAGGAATAGTTCCTGACTTCCATTCACATGTATAACCAATACAATCTCCTCATCAAATAATCCCTTAGCCACACCCTTGGTTTCTCTCAAACAGTCTTTCTCATTTTTACAAACAAGGATAAGCTGAAGATTTTCCACATTTATAAAACATATGTTCTTTGATTAGCAATTACATATTTAAGTCATTCCTCTCTTCACCCCTTAATGTAAGTAGTCAAAAGCAGCCTAACTTTGCTTTGAACACTTAACTTAAAAATACATTTAGCAAAATACGTGAATTCATTGCTGATAAATTTCATTAGTCACAAAGTTTTGGAACCCAAACACAAATTTTAAAAGTCCTTTGTCATTTTACAACAAGAATCAGACCAAAGACCTTCTTTCCTCCAGTTTCTAATATCATATTAGTTATTTTCCTCTAAGGCTTCATCAAAATTGCCCTTACCATCTACACTTCTATAGACTTATTTCCAAGACCACTAAGGCATTTTCTAAGAAAGTGAAGACCTGTCTTCAAATCGACTCTTATTAGACGTGCCAAGAATTAGTTTTAGTGGTCCGTGCATGCCAATAATGGGATTTTTCTAGCATGCACTTCAGAACGCCTCAAACCTATCCACGTTAGAGAGGCCCAAAGTCACATCCACATTGTTTTCATAATTATTACCTCATTTCTACATCTCAGTATAACCTTTCCATTTTAGTCATTTGGAAATACGTCACGAAACACCATCAATTGAGTGACTTTTAAATGGCAGAATTGTATTTCCTGTGGTTCAAGAGGCTGGGAATTCCAGATTTGAATTCTGTTAAGGGTCCACCTTCTGATTCATATGTGATGGTTTCTCGCAGTATCTCTGGAGAATGGATATTTCTCAGGCTTATCCTATAAGACAATCAAAATACCCCAAAAATCTACTCACTAATTTTAATAGGTTGGGGAATCAACATGCATATTTTTTATAAAGTGATATAAACATCAACATATATGTATCAGATATATATATATATCTGACTCATACTTAAATATAATAAAATGTTTTTCTGGCAGTTAGAAAAACAACATATTAAAATACGTAGTCTAGGAGTTAAAAACAAAGCAGATATTCAGAAAATTACAACTATTGATTAATGGACAAGATTTACCCAGGGACTTGCAGCAATATTTTAATGTAATATAATCAGTAGATAAAATAATGGATTCTAAACCCAAGCAAACATTTTAAAAGCACATTTTTATATAACTACTGATTAATCTATTACACATTTTATTATTTTCTATCCTAGCTATGAAATTGTTTGCAACTACACAAAATTTTGAAAATCTATTCCTTATTTAATGTTTGACTCATCGACCTACTTTGCCCAGCAGAGGTAGCCACTGGACAAAAAAAGTTAGCAGAATCCTTATGAAATGTTAACCAGGTGTGGGCATCACAACTCAAACAGAACAAGGAGCATACCCATTGGGATGGTGGTAAAGTGTACCCCTAGCATGAGATGCTACTGGAGCAGCCCAGATTGGCAGGTTAGAAACTGACAGATTGAAAAAACCCACAAAGATGAGGATGGACTTAAATACCAGATCCTGGGCTGGGTTGAAGACTTCGGAGGGCTGGCCTAATATGAAAGTCACGTTTGACATGGTTTAAAAGAGATTTCATGTTTTTTGGATATGTATAGTCATCCCTCAGTATTCAGAGACGTTTTGTTCTATGACAACTCCCCACCCCCAAAAATAGAAAAATCCATTGGTGCTGAAGTACTTTTCATAAAATTACATAGTATTTGAGTATAATATATGCATATCCCACTATATAATTTAAATCCTTTTTATATTGCAATGCCTAATACAGTTCAATCATCGCTATATTGTACTATGAGGGAAAAAAACTTGTATATGTTCAGTGCAGATGCACGTGTTTTCAAGTATTTTTGAACTACAGGTGGTTGAATATATGGGTACAGATCTCTCAGATATGGAGGGCTGATTGTATTTTTTCTCAACTACAGATATTCTACCACTTATGAAGTGATCATTCCCAATAAAAGTTTTATAAGCTAAAAATATCATAAATTAAAACTGCATTCAATACACCTAATCTACTGAACATTACAACTTGACAACACAGTTCACTCAAGGTGTTTACCCTCATGATTGTTCTTCTCTTTTCCATCATTATAAAAGAATATTTTAGTATATACCCCTAGCCTAAGAAAAGACCAAAATTCAAAATGTGAAGCTCAGTTTCTGCTGAAAGCTTAAACATTTTAAGTTGAGGTATATCTGTAGTTTATTTTTTTATTTTTATATTTTTTTGTGGCACTGGGGATTGAACTCACAACCTTGCGCTTGCCGGGCAGGCGCTTAGACCACTGAGCTAGATCCCCAGCCCTGTTTTTGAGACAGGGTCTCACTATGCTGTTCAGGCTGGCCTTGAGCTCACTTTGTAGCCCAGGCTGGTCTCAAACTCACAACGATCCGCCTGTCTCAGCCTCCCGAGTGCTGGGATTACAGGCGTGAGCCACCACGCCCGTCTCAATCTGTAGTTTAAAACTTACAGTTTCCATCTTATTATTCACTACTGGAAAAACATACACTAAGTTCCTACATTCTATTAAGTTTATTGCTTATGGGTGTATTTACTTACTTCATAGATAATACAAAAATCTTAAAATATTAGCCTCTGTTAATTCTGTTCAGATGTACATGGTTATTTTATTGGGTAATTCTAAAATTACATGACATTTTTGCTATATGCCTATGGTTGTCTTTTCAGATTTGTTTATATATTATTAACTTTTTTGATCCACACACAAAAGAAAGAGCAGGCATTTTTATACATGTTTCAAGCTGAATATGTATTTCAATAGATTTGGGATAATATCTTTTTATATCATTAATTTGTTTATAAATTTTACATGTAATTTGCATCCAACTATTAATTGCTCATTTCTGAGAGAACTTACCATGGTTCCTAGTTCCACAATACTGATATTGAAAAGATCCCTCAAAATTAAATAGTAAAATATTTGCACAGAAAAATAATTTAACAATAAAATGAATTTATGTTTGTAGGCTCGCATACTAACTTTTGTCTTCATGCCTATTTGATGATGTATCTCCGAGTGTCAGCAATCTTTTAGTTTGATCCTTATTTGTATGATCATTACAAATGTTGGTGAAGATTTTCAAATATCTCCTTAAAGTCATGTGACAATTAAAAGTTAAAGATAACAGGGTGAAAATCTAAGAGATGATATCAGCACTGAGAAATGAGCCTAGAATTAGTTACTGATTGTTTCATTCACTAATAGAATATTAATATCCTTAGGATAGCATCACTGACAAATTTACTGTGTTCAGGGTATACAAAAACTGGAGTCCCAAGTCCTCTTTGGACGAAAGTAGCTACTCAAGTCTAATCAAATGGACTGAAACCTTGCATAAAGACATTAAAGTCTTTATCCTTGAATCTCTAGCGGATTTAGTCTTTCATTACTTTAAGAACTGAAGAAGAATCTTGTTTGTTACCATAGGCAAGACTGAAGTGGGCTGCAAACAGTCTCGTCTCTGACATTCATGGATTTTTAAGGCACTAATAAGGTTTTCTAAGTAGGGCTTTTCCATTCAA
>RJWT010039401.1:0-12672 GCA_004365215.1 Cuniculus paca | reverse complement strand
ATTTAGCTAGAAAGAAAATTCATAGTCTGAGAGTCAAAGGAGAGAGAACAATGCCCTATGTGACAGGGAGCCAGAAAAAAAAAATAGGGGTAGCCTGCCCATTAATTGCAGAATGGATAAGAAAGACATGGGATTTCATGGGGTGGAAACCTACTCAGCTATAAAGGAAGATAACCTCAAGGCACTTGTAGGTAGATAGAGGCAACTGGTAATAGTGCTCATGGATGTAATGAATCAGAGTCACAAGGGTGAATGTTGTGTTGTCTCCATAGCATAACAAACTAAAGGTGTTAGTGGGATCCAAAATGCACAATACATATTGGGAAAGTCAAAGGGGAGGAATTATCTAAAAAGGGAAAGAAATGATCATTATTAATCTATTATCATGATTTGAAATTTAGATTGTACTCATTGTTCTGATTAGTTTCATTTTATTCTGATTTGTTTGATTTTATTACACTTGATGGCATGGACAGTTATTTTAAAGATAACAAAATATATAATTGCAGCCATCGAGGATGTCCAATTAGCTTGTTTAGAAACCCTGTATGGCTTTCATTGTTTGTTTTGGTTGATTTTACTCTATTCTGTGTGGTTTGATTGTAATATGTCTGAAGGTGTAGGCAACTATTCTGAAGATAACAAATATTATGGTAGCCAATGCTGTTTCGCTAATATCTTGAAATTCTGTATTGCTTAACATTGCTCTGCTTTGTTTGTTTTGTTAAGTTTTGTTTTGTTTCTATTGTTTTAGTTTGTTGTATTTTGTTTGATTCTGCTTATTCCTGATGGTATGGGCAGGTATACTGCAGATAACAAGAGGCATTATGATAGCCTTACCGATTGCTTTTTACCCTGTTTAAAAGTCATGTACCATGTTCACTGCCTTGTTTAGATTGACTTTACTCTGTTTTGTTTTGTTTGATTGTATTCTTTTCAAAATAAAAAATACATAAATAAATAAAAGAAAATTATTAATCTTAAATTCTTTTGGTACACTGCCTTCTAAAGGGAAAATACTATGCTTGCTGCCAGGCAGATGGGGGGAGGGGGACAGACTGAGAGACAGAAACAGAGAGACCCAGAGAGTGACAGAGACACAGCAAGAGACAGAGACTGACAGAGAAAGAGACTGAGATACTGAGAGAGACTAAGAGAGAGAATGAAGTGTTAGCTTCCAGCCCACTTAAGAGTCATCACCTGCACAGAAATGAATCCTAGGTATTTTCTAGGCACTAGATAAAACATTCTAGAAAAAACACAGAATTGCCCACTCACTAAACTAACACTAAAAACTTACGTAATTCTTAATGTTCAAATAATGCTGACGCAAATCCTGTCTGGGAAGCACCTATCTGAAATATGTGAACCGAATTCAATTACCACCTTAGTGGGTAACACCCAAAAAGCCTGAATGACCTTAAAACCCTAATGAAGTCAGGACAACTGTCTATCACAATTTTTGATCTTCCTTTTGTCCTAAGTCCTAGAATTGCCAATTTTTGGTTGATCAACTTGTCAGTTAGTATGAAGGTTACATTTCTTCACCTTCCTTGTGAACATGTAACTATGTTCTGACCCAAAGGATGTGAGCAGAAGTAGTGTGTGCAACACCCACAGGATGTCTTTCATGGAGAAAAGCATGCCCTTCTTCCTGGTCGTGAAGAACAAGACCACAGAGTCCCTTGCTGAGGATGACAGCGTGGTATGTGATAAGAGGCAAAATGCTTAACACCAAAAGCTGCCACTCCCTTTCCAAATGCCTAAACAACATAGAAATAAATGCCTATCCTCTTTAAGCTATTATTTTAAATTTTCTGTCACAAGGAGCCAAACCTAATATTACCAAACATTCAGTAATAGAAATATCTCTAAAGGAACTTTCAAAACCTCAAATGATTCACGAGTCAGCTTGAACTAGAATCAGAGATCAGGGTGCAACAGTGAATCCTGCAAGACCAGTTCTGACGGCTTGTTATGGTCCTGGACACCTGGGAGTATCCGGGCTGTGGACTTCTCCAGAGAAGAACATCATTTTTCTTGACCCATGGCACTCACCTAAAGTGCCGGCCAGAGCTGAGACTACATACTTCCTCTTTCCAGAAAATTGAGCTTCCTTCCGGCAGTGCAGTGTCCAGCTTTGCTGCCACTCCTACAAACATATCAGGTCCCCTTCAGAGTCACACATTCCCACCAACCCATCCCCAGCAACCTCACCCTCCTGACATTTCCGGATGCTGTACTGATAAATGGCTGCGTGCAAGGGACACAGCTCAAGTATCGCCAGCATCTGGGGAGTAGTGTGTCCATGCTTGCATACAGAGTCACCTGCACGCAACATGCAGTGTGTGCTGGGCCTGCCAGGCTCAGGGCAAGGCAAAAGTGAGGAGGACCATCCCAGGCAGCCAGAGCAGTCATCAGATGTCAGCGAGGAGAGACTTGAAGGCACACAATACCACTGGATATAAAGTCAGAGACAGAATGAGGAAGGAGGCTGGGTGCTTTCTACACTACAGACACATTAGGGACCTCAGCCAGTCACTGTTTTGCAAAAGCAAGCCTTCTGCCTCTGAGTCAAAATCTCAGGCTAGTGTGGAGGTCCACACCAAGCTATTGAGAGGCTGATGTAGTAAGACTGCAAGCTCCAGGTGAGCCTGGAAAATTGGGCAAGACCCTGTCTCAAAATAAAATAAAATAAAAAAGGCTGGGAATGCAGTTCAGAGCTCACTGGGTCCAACCCAGTACTGAAAAAAAGTTACAATCTTGGCAATGGGAGGGAAGCTGTGTGTTGCACAATCTCAAGCAGCCTTGGTAATCTCTCACTTGGCGATCTGCCACCTAGTATGTTCTGAGGACAATAGCACTGGCCTCGCCTGGACCCACACTAGAAATACAGGACCTCAGTCTTCACCCAGACCCCAGAATCAGACCTGCCTGGTAACAAAGTCCCCATGCAATTCCCAAGTACACTGAAATTTTAAACCTTCTGCTGGCTTTCATGGGTGATGGCATGACTTCAATATCATATATTTAGTGACAGTCATGGAACTCAATCAAAATATCTGCTTGCTTTTCATCGTTTCATTTTTAAAAATAAAAACTACTTACAGTGAGGAGTAAAAGTGACAATACACAAAAGACATAGTGTGAAGGGTCCACAAAGGTTGGCCTGGATTTTGCCATTACTATTATGATTAGCTGCTATATTCATCGGTATAGATTTGCCAAACTCAACAGACCCACTCAAGGAATAGGCATTTCCAATTCTGAAGCAACCTTTTCACTTGAGGTTTACTTACTCCCAAACCCTGAGTCAACAACACTCTCCCCACTGAACAAGAACACAGGAGGTCTTGACTGATACCCCAAGGCCAAGTGCTCTGGAGGAATCTGTGGGCCTCATGTAGGAGCATCCACCAATATACCACCAAACACCACACCACCTGGCCACTCCCAAGAGATCAGCTTCTCACCCACTATGTCACCTTTCCAGGAGAAACAGCGGCACCACGCTTACATGACAGAAGACTTAAGGGCCCTGGGGATCCACCACAAGCCGTTCCCATATGGGCACACACAATGCCTGAAGATAAGCACACAAATAGAGTGTGTCAATGCTTTTTCTGTGATTTTCATCAGACCTGAACTGCCTGCAGGCAGATGGGTGGCCACGTGATATGACCATCAATTTAATTTGTGTCCCTGGAGCTTAGAAAGAGACAGCTCAGATGGGAGAACCAGACTCTGTTTCCAACTCAGTCTCCTCCCTCTGTCTGACTTCTAGGGTGTGTGTGTGTGTGTGTGTGTGTGTGTGTGCATGTGTGCACATGCACGTGTGTGCAGATGCACATGTGTGCAAGTCCCCTACAGAGCTGCATCCCTTTTTTGAGCTCTAGGAGAAAACACCCTATTGATAACAAGTTCACAGGCAAACACCAGTGACAGTTTAGATGCTGACTCAGGGCTTCCTAGCCTATGATTTTGCAGACTGAGCTGTAAGCAGAACTCTGAGGTCCCTCATCTAGTCACCAGGTAATGGCTTTTGTTCCCATTGTACAATTAAGTCACTGTTCGCTTTGTCTGCATGTGTACCAAATGCACAATGCCTCTTATTCTCGAGGCCTAAAGAAAACAGGCATTGACATGAGGTATCCACATCTTTCTTAATGAACCAAACAGTCCAACCCGAAATTCAAGGGCTAAACTTTCAACAGCAAACAAAAAGCTCATGTTCCAGTCCAGTTCACTGAAACCAAGTGACTTTTGGGTCAGCCTAAGTCCTGGGAGCCTTTACTTACTTACTCTCCTCTTATCAGCACATTTAGGGGTCAGTTCCACATGTAAGCACAAGAAACAAATTGAGCGTATGGCACTTTGGATAAAAAAAAAAAAAGCACTGAGAAGCTTACTCCACATTCTGTTTTCTGAATAGTTTCTCTCCCCTTTTACTTGTCCCTGGAAGCTGGAGAATGTGCAGGTGAAAGGGCAATTCTGTTTTTGGAATCAATCTCCTAAATCATTACCATAAAATGATGACTCTACAACTTCTTCAATCAGAAATCCCATGGGAACAGGATGTTACTATAAAGCAGACTTATCACTCTCCAAGCAGAAAGCCTTTGCCTGCAGGGTCACACAACTAGCTCTGCAGAGGAAAACTTGCATTATTTTCACCAGCTACCCCTGACTACTTACTGGCATAATAAAATGAGAATGAAAAAGGGTTTGACCCTGCCAGAGGCTAACAATCTCAAAAATAAAGAACATAGTGATCAGATGCAATAAAGTAAGTTCCCAAACGTAATTTCTCTCCCTTTGCTAACTCACAACTGGCAGTATCGCTCCCTGTTAATAATTACACAAAGTTTGTATCACGAACAAAGTCTGAATTAGACAGAAAGGCCTAAACAGAAAAATGAAATGAGTCTTGTGTGACACCAAAGGAAAAATCAGGTCAAGAGTCTGTAAAGGCAAAGGCTGCTGTGATATTTGATGGGCAGTGTTTGGGCCTTCGCTCTGGGACAGCAAATAACAAAGATTCTCTTATCACAAAGTGACAAAGAAAATATTAGCAAGTGACTTGATTATGCAAACAATAACATTAAAAGTGCAACACAAACTTGAAAATAAAAGTTACAAGAATCAGATGTGGATCAATGAAGAAATAAGATACTACCACAACAAAGAACAGCTGAAGAACTTCATGACCACCAAACCAACCCTGCAAAGAATACTGAAAGATATTCTAGACAGACAAAAAAATAACTATGACTTCAAGAACACCAACAGAAAAATCCATGAAGCAGGGCAAACAAGTAGAGGGAAAAGGTAAAGAAACAACAGGAGAAAGAGAACATGACACAAATAAGCCAATATATATCACTTATACCCATTAGTGTAAATGGACTCAATTCACCAATTAAAAGAAACAGACGGGCAGAATGGATCAAGAAACAACATCCAACCATATGCTATATGCAAGAAACTCATCTAACCCAAAGGAAATTCAAAGACTGAAAGTCAAAGGATGGTAAACAATACTTCATACAATGGGAACCCAGAAAAAAGTGGGGGTAGCTACTCTGTTTGCAGACAATGTGAACTTCAAACCAAGAATGATCAAAAGAGATAAAGAAGATCACTACATACTGGTTAGAGGAAACCCCAAGAGGAAGAAATAACAATCTTAAATACGTATGCACCAAATATTGGAGCACGTAGCTGTGTAAAACAAATATTAATAGAAATAAAAAATCAAACAAGCAGTAACACAATTATAACAGGACACCTTAACACCCCATTGACACAGAGACAGAACTAAACAGAAAAAAAGCAAAAAAAATAACAACTGAATCAAACTTGTGAACAAATGAACTTGGTAGATGTGTACAGAGTATTCCACCCAACAACATCAGAATATACATTCTTCTCAGCTTCACATGGGACATTCTCTAGAATAGACCATATACTAGCCATAGAACATGCTTAAGTAAATGCAAAAGAACCAAAATTATCCCATGCAAATTATCTGATCATAGTACCATGACACTGGAAATTAGTGACAAAAGAACCTGCAAAAACTCCATAAACACATGAAAATTAAATAAAACGCTCCTGAACAATCAATGGGTCACAGAGGAAATTAAAGAAAAAAATTAAACAATACCTACAAGCAAACAAAATACAAATACAACTTACCAGAACCTGTGGAATGCAATGAAAGCAATCCTCGGAGGGAAATTTATTGCGGTGAATTCTCACATCAGGAAAACAGAAAAAACACAAGTAAACAACCTGAGGCTACACCCGACACTTCTAGAAAAAGAAGAGCAAGTCAAGCCCAAAGCCAAAAGAAGAGCGAAAATTATAAAGATCAGACCAGAAATTAATGCAATTGACACCAAGAAAACAATACAAAGAATCAATGAATCAAAGAGCTGGTCCTTTGAAAGAATAAAAAAAGTTGATAAGTCCCTAGCCAACCTTATTAAAAAAAGGAAAGAAAAAACTCAAATCCGTGCAATAAGGAAGGAAAAGGGTGAAAATACTAAAGACCCTGTGGAAATACAGAAGATCATCAATACCTATTTTGAAACTCTTTACTCTCATAGGTTCCATAACACAGAAGAAATGGACAGATTCCTAGAAACATATGAATTATCAAAACTGGATCAAGAAGATGTAAAACTGCTGAATAATCCAATTTCTGTTAAGGAAATTGAAAATGTAATTAGAACCTTACCAACAAACAAAAGCCCAGGTCCAGATGGATTCACAGCTGAATTCTATAAGAAATTCAAGGAAAACAATGCAAACACTCCTCAAACTCTTCAATGAAACTGAAAGGGAAGCAATTCTCCCTAACTCATTTCTGGAGGCAAGTATTACCCTAATACCAAAACCAAAGAAAGACCCAACCAAAAAAGAGAACTACAGGCCAATCTCCGTAATGAACATCGATGCAAAAATCCTCAATAAAATACTGGCAAACAGAATGCAGCAAGTCATCAAGAAGATTATACACCATGACCAAGTGGGATTCATCCCAGGAATGCAAGGATGGTTCAACATATGCAAATTAATAAATGTAATACACCATATCAATAGAGCCAAAGATAAGAATCACATGGCATTCGAATAGATGCAGAAAAAGCTTTTGATAAAATCCAATACTCATTCATGATAAGAACCCTATGGAAAATCAGAATAGATGGTCTTTATCTCAATCTGATAAAAGCTATCCATGACAAACCAACAGCCAGCATCATAGTAAATGGTCAAAAACTGAAAGCTTTCACTCTAAAATCAAGAACAAGTCAAGGATGTCCACTATTATCACTCCTACTCAATATAGTGCTGGAATCATTAGCCAGAATAATTAGACAAGAGAAAGAAATAAAAGAAATGAGGATAGGAAAGGAAGAAGTTAAATTATTATTTGCAGGTGACATGATACTCTACACAGAAGACAACCAAAACTCCATGGAAAGACTTCAAGATGTAGTAACCAAATTCAGTAATGTGGCTGGACACAAATTTGACACTCAGAAATCAATACCATTCCTGTACACAAACAACAAACTCACTGAGAGAGAAGAGAAACCACACCCTTCACAATAGCATCCAAAAAAATGAAATACTTAGGAATCAATCTAACAAAGGAACTAAAAGGCCTATTCAGTGAAAATTACAGTACTCTGAAAAAAGAAATCGGAGATCTCAGAAAATGGAAAGATATTCCTTGTTCACAGATAGGAAGAACATTGTGAAAATGACCATTCTCCCAAAATTGTTATAGAGATTTAATGCGATTCCAATTAAAATACCATTAGTATACCTCACAGATCGAGAGAAACATTCCTAAAGTTCATCTGGAACCAGAAGAGATATAGAACAGCAAAGGCAATTCTGGGCAACAAAGGCAAGGCAGGAGGCATCACAGTCCCACACTTGAAATTATACTACAAAGCTACTGTTGTAAAGTCAGCATGGTACTGGAGTCAAAACAGACTAGAAGATCAATAGAATAGATTAGAAGATACAACCACAACTACAAACACACTCAGCCACCTTATCTTTGACAAAGGCGCCAAACATGTTCATTGGATGAAAGATAGCCTCTTTAATAAGTGGTGCTGGAAAAACTGGCTTTCCGTATGCCAAAAACTAAAACTAGACCCATGCCTATCACCATACACTAAAGTCAAAAAGAATCAAAGACCTAAATATTAAAACAGAAACATTTAAATCTGCTGGAAGACAAAGTAGGTAGAAATCTTGAAGACATAGGAGTAAGCAGAGAATTCATGAATAAAAATCAAACTGCACGGGAAATACTTCCCAGAATCAACAACTGGGATCTCGTCTTATGAAAAAGTTCTTGCATGTCAAAAGAAACCTCCAACAGAATGAAAAGAAAACCCACAAATTGGGAAAAAATCTTAGTCAACTTTTCCTCAGACAGAGGGCTTCTATCTAGAACATATAAAGAATTAAAAAAAAAAAATCAGGCCCCTGAAATTCAAAGGCCCAATCCAAAAATGGGCATCTGAGACAAATACACACTTCTCAGCTGAAGAAATACAAATGACAAATAAATACACAAAAAAATGTTCAGCATCATTGGTCATTCATAAAATGCAAATTAAAATAACACTGAGATTTCATCTCACTCCAGAAAGAACAGCTAAGACCAAGAAATCAACCAATAACAAATGCTGGAGAGGCTGTGGGGAGAAAGGAACCCTTCTCCACTGTTTATGGGAATGTAGACTGGTGCAGGCACTGTGGAAATCAGTTTGGAGGTTCCTCAAAAAGCTGGGATTGGAAGTCCGATTTGACCCAGCTATTCCACTTCTAGGCATATTCCCAGAACTGAAAACATCATACCACAGTGATATATGTGCACCTATGTTTACAGAAGCACAATTTGTAACAGTCAAATCTTGGCAACAACCCAAATGCCTATCAACCGCAGAATGGATAAAAAAATAGGTGGTATTTTTATACAATGGAGTACTACTCAGCTACAAAGAAGGATCACATTGAGGCTTTTATAGGCAAATGTGAGTTGAGACCATACTCGTAAGTGAAATAAATCAAACCCACAAGTGTAAATACCGTATTGTCTCCCTATTGTAAGAAACTCAAAGAGTAAATAAGATACAAAATCTTCCGTAAATACTGTAAAAAGGGTAAAAAAAACAGCCCAAAGGGGAAAAAAATAACTCAGATGGGGAAAAGGAGAAAAGAAGGAAGGGAAAAGAAAAAGATAAAAATTTGTATATATACACTTAAGATAGCTAAGATGATTGTACTACTAATTCTATTAGTTCTTGGAACAAAACAGTTAACATTCATAGGATTAGATAATTTTGCATGTCTGTGTCTGGTAATCTGAGTAACTCTTTTGAAGATAACTCCACAAAATAACAACCTCTGGTATGTCCCTATCACCTTGTTTTGAAAGCCTATATTGTTAGTGTAATTGGCTCTCTGTTATTGTTACTTATTTGTCTCTTTTGTTTCTTGCTTTTCTTGTGTTTCGTTTTGTTATTTCCTCTAACACGGAAAGGACAGATGTGCATGTATAGATTTATACATGCCTAGACTATTCCTAAAGAGTTTACAAGAACTGATTTTAAGTGTGACGGTATGAACAGCTACTTTGAAGAAAACAAGACATGACAGCCACTGCTGATTTCTTATGATGTTTTGAAGTCCAATAATGCTTTTATTCTTTGATTTGATTGGTTTTAGTCTGTTTTGTTATTTGATTGCAATATGTGAGAAGGTATGGACAGCTATTTTGAAGCAAACAAGAGACATTATGGTAGCCATTGTTGATTTCCTATTGTCTGATTTTGAAGGCCTATAATTCTTTCATTCTTTGTTTTGATTGGTTTTATACTATTTTGTTTGTTTGAATTTAATGTATGTGAAGATATGAAGAACTATTTCGAAGAAAACAAGAGACACTATGGTAGCCACTGTTGATTTCCTGTTGTCTTGTTTTGAAGTCCTGTGTTGCTGGCATTGTTCTGTTCTGATCCACTTTGTTCTGTTTTGTTTTATTCTCTTTAAAATAAAAAAAAAAAAAGAATGAGATGTGGGGAAAACAAGCTTTTGCTTCATAAGGTTCTCTATTCCCTGATAGCCAGAAACACAAATATTATTACACTGCCAGAAATATAAATATTATGTTTTGTTCAGGAATTTAGAAAGAGTATTTTATGATGATGCCTTTAATCCAAAGACGATATCCAATATATCCTTTAATCAAAAGAGTATTTGTGAACACTGTCTTCTGGAGTCTTTAAATTAAAAACAAAGCAAAGGGAAATTAGTTCTCAGTCTTGCATTTACAGCTGTTTGACAGCATATCTACAAACTACCACTTTAGACAGGAAGCAAAGATGCAAGATCAGTGGCCTGGAAGACCTCTGCTAGGGCAAGTCTGGATTAAACCAGATACTCATGGAACACAACTAGATGGATCCGGACCCAACCCTGCACCCACCCTCTCTGCAAGACACAGCTGGTTCACAAGCGCTCCAGCTGTGGTAATCACATCCTTTGGGCCTTAAGAGACATCCATTTCCAGAGATCTATTTCCCCCACAAGTGCTTGTGAAAAGTGGGACACTAAAGTATATATTTATTCACTGCAAATAACAGGCGTGTGTGTGTGTGTGCGTGTGCGTGTGTCTGCATAGAGGCACATAGCTAAGATCAACTGGATCTGGCCAGAAGTGGAGCTCCTAAGAATAGAGGTTCTACAGTGCCATGCAGGGGGAGCTGCCGGAGAGGGGACACTGAGAGCCAAGTCTTTCCCTGTGAGTTAGCGCCATTGCACACTGTGGAGTAAGAGAACAAGGCTCCACCAGGAAGCAAGGTCTGCATGCAAACCAGCTTCATGTGTAGGCTGCTGCTGGCAGAGGGACAGCCAGATCCCAGCCTTCTGGCTCACACGCTGGCAAGCAAGAAGTGCCAACCCCTCCTCCCCCGCAGGCTCTGATGATAGCTATCAAGGTAAAACCCAATTAGATGCCTGTGGTGCTTTGGTGCTTCACTGATCTTGCAGGTCTAGGGTCAGTGGTCTGATCATCTGTTCAGAAGATACTGGTACACAGCGTGGCATCTGCGGGGGGTCTCCTTCTGAGGGTGTAGCCACTGTTGATTCCCTATAGTCTCACTCTGAAGTCCTACATTGTTTATTGTTTTGTTGGGTCGGGTTTTATTCTCTTTTGCTTTGATTATGTTATACCCAGTGGCATGAGCAGCTATTTCAAAGATAGTAAGATATATATGGTAGCAATTTTGAATTTACGGTTGTCTTATTTTGAAGTCTTTTATTGTATCAATTGTTTTGTCTTTATTGTTTCTATTCCCTTTTGTTCTGTTTGATTTTTACTATGTCTGAAGGTATCTGCAGCTATTCTGAAGACAACAAAAGGCATTATGGTAACTATTGTTGATTTTGTAATGTTGTGAAGTTTGGTATCACTTACTCTGATTGGTTTTATCCTGTTTTATTTCCCTTGGTTTTATCCTCTTTAAAATAAAAAATAAAATAAAATAAAAGAATAGAGGTTCCAGCATCCAGCAATCTGCACATTCACCAGCTCTCCAGGTCCTTCTAAAGCACAGTGGAGTTTCCAATCCACACACCTGGAACTTTGTGACTACAACCACAAAGGCACTGTTGGTGCTGTTATAAATCTACATCCAGTCTTCCCCAGACCCCAGGCCAGTAAGTCTCATCTCTAAGGCTCGGCCCAAGCAGCAGGTTTTTTTTAACATTCACAGAAAATCCTCCAAACAGCCAAGACTGAGGACCACTAAGGTTAGTGCAAATGGGCTGCCTATGCCAAGCCAGAAATGACTTACTAAATCAATTTCTTCCATCAAGAGAAATCATCCCACAAAATGTTTTTAACCACTCTTACAGACTAGCCATTCCTTTCTGTGGCCCATTCTCTAACCCTCTGAAACTCTTCTCTCAGTATGAAGTTTGCTCATTATATCAGCCCCAGATGTCCTAGGACTAAATCTGAGCTCTGGGCTGAGGACAGCTCCCCCTTCACATCCTGGTAGGAAATGATTAATAACTGCAATTTAGAAGTGGACCTATTTTGCTGTAACTGCAAAACCACGAGGCTCAGACAGCCCATTCCCACTTTTAGGAGTTATTAGAAAGTGACGCGTTAATGACTAGTGCATGTGAACAGCCTTCCCCTTCCATATCCTGGGGTCAGAGCTTGTGGCTAACCTGCAAGGTATCACTCACATTGCACCCCACTGTCCCACTCTGTAGCCAACATTCCTTAGGCTGGGGGGACTAGAAGCAGGCACCGGAAGGGATCCTGGATAAAAAAAAGCATCTCCCTCAGGCACTGTATTAATGAAAAACTAAAGTGCTTCAATGAAATCTTCTAACAAGCAAGTACCTTCAAAGGAAGTTTAAGCCTCATTCACTGGGGGTGTTGCTTTTATCCACTGATCCCAACTTGAGTGTCACTGGAGATGCTGTTTGTTTGAGCCACAGCACTGAGCTACAATGTTTTGAAAATACCTAAATCCACTGTCAATATTTAGAAGCTAGAATTTCTGGCTTTGCCCCAAGGCTTAGCCAAGTTCGCAACACTGGCCCAGATCCTCCCAGGCAGCAGGA
>RJWT010039400.1:0-12701 GCA_004365215.1 Cuniculus paca | reverse complement strand
TCTTTGCAGGGTTGGTTTGGTGGTCATGAAGTTCTTCAGCTGCTCTTTGTCATGGAAGTATCTTATTCCTCCATCAATTTTGAAGGATAGTTTTGCAGGGCACATCAGTCTGGGTTGGAAGTTGTTTTCCTTTAGAACTTGAAATACTTCACTCCATGCTCTTCTTGACTTCATTGTTTGTGTTGAGAAGTCTGCTGTGAATCTGATGGCCTTTCCTTTATAGGTGATT
This sequence comes from Cuniculus paca, assembly GCA_004365215.1. Classification (NCBI taxonomy): domain Eukaryota; kingdom Metazoa; phylum Chordata; class Mammalia; order Rodentia; family Cuniculidae; genus Cuniculus; species Cuniculus paca. Next base: position 12,472 of record RJWT010039400.1, on the reverse strand, counting down.
TGCTTCTTTTCTCTCACAGCTTTTAATAGCCTGTTCTTATGTTGAATTTCTGGAATGCTGATAATTATATGTCTGGGTGTTGATTTATTTTGGTTATGGTTAGTTGGAGTTCTATATGCTTCACTTATCTGTATGTCAATTTCCTTTCCCATGTTTGGGAAATTTTGAGGCATGACTTCTTTAAATAGTGATTTTATTTCATTTGTGTTTTCTCCTTCCTTTTCCTTTACACCTATTAGTCTTATATTGTTTTTCTTTGCATCATCTTGCAACTGCTGTATTGCTAATTCCTGATTCCTTGTTATTTTTAAAAGATGTTTCCTTTCTTCCTCACTAGCTGCCATCATGTGTTCAAGGTCTGAAATTCTATTTTCACATTCATTGAGGCAGCTTTGCCAGCTTTTGATGGCCTTCTTGATTTCCTGGATATCTCTTTGAATCTGTTTCATGCATTCTAATTCTTTCTTGTATTCTTCATTCAAGGTTTCCATCTTTTTGCAGTGTTCCTCTATTTTTCCAACTATATCTTCTTTAGATGAGCTCAGTATTTCTTTCATTACATTCATCATCTCTTGTTTTACCTGGAAAATCATTTCTGTCCTCAGTTCCTTTAGAGTCTCACACAGTTGCTTCTTTACTTCATTTGCTATCATTTCGGAAGTTTCAGGTGTGTGGCTCACGTTTTCTTCTGTGTCCGTGTCTTTTTGGCTTGTTTTGGAAGGACTAGAGGTGCAAGATTGCATTTTGCTCTTTCGTTTTGTCATTTTCCTGTATTCCACTGTGGGAGGTGAATTTTACCTGTACAGTTGAGGTGCCAAGGCTAGGTGCTACTCGCAATGCACACCTTCAGTTCCAGCCAAGACTATCACTCTTGCTGTTTTGATGCTGGGTGGTGTCTGGCTGGGGCCCAAGCAGGATGCTAGGGAAGCTCTGAATTTCCCAGGCCAAGGGTGAAGGGGTGCAGACTCCCACCTGTCTGTTGGTAAGGTCCCAAGCTGCAGAGCCAGGTGGAATTCGCTGTATGCACCCCTAACCCAAGTGAGGCCCAGAGAAGCAGCTGCCAGGCTGCTCTGGGTGAATGTGTGGGGCCTAGGCAGGACCCCAGAGACGTCCTGAATGGCCTGGGCCAATGGGGGACAGACACAAACCGAAGCCCCCACCAGGCTCCTGGGAAAGTCCCAAGCTGAAGGGCTAGGCGGAATTCGCTGGTCACGCCCCCAACCCAAGCCCAGCTGAGAGCAGCTGCTGCTGGGCTGCCCCGGGCCCGCGAGCGGGGTGCTGGGAGGACCCCAGTGACGCCCCGAACATTCGTGGCAGGTGGGGGCTGGGCGCCGATCTCTATGGGTCTGGTCGCCCTTTCCCCAGGTGCACAGCTAGGTGGGGTTGGCTGTGCACCCCCGGAGGGTCCGGAGCAGCCTGGGCCACGCTGCTCCCGGTGAGTGGACCTAGAGTTTCTTTTTGTTTCTTGAAACCAATAACCCATCAACTGTACTCATTCATTCAATGAGTATTTATAGAACACTTTTTGTGTATCAGATGCTGCACTGGATTCTGGGGGTAGAGAAAGCAGCAAGCAGACACATTTGAGAATTTACATTTGAAAATATTCTGGCATTTCTACTCCTTCTTTATAAAGTACACTATTCAGTTACAAATGCATTGTATCACTGACGACTGGAACGAAGAAGGAGCAACAGCTATGATAAAAGTGGAGGGGTCTCCTGCTTAACTTTTGCCAGCCTCAATTTATCACTTTGAGAGGTGAGACCTTTCCTCTTTCACTTTTTAGTTTGCCTGGATCCTTCTCCTAAATAGATTACTCACCTGAAACCACACCAACCATATGTCTAACTGCATATTTTGCTGTATCATGGAAGTTCTTACCCTACATACTGTGTGGCACAGTGGCTACTATATAACATTAGACTTTTCCTGGTCTTTTTGGAAAATGAACTAAAATTTTTCTTCTAAGCCGTACTTTTTTTTTTTTTTTACTTGTCTCATTCCCTCTTGGCAGAATGTCAAGTCTTAACAGGCTTCTTAGTGGAACTGCTCCATGGGCCTCTTGCCTTTCCTTGTCCCACATAAGACATCCTATTACACCAGTAGAATCAAGTGTGCTCCATCTTGAGCATGTCGATATGGAATTCTGTCAGATCTCTTTCTCCCAGGCTTGCACTGCTGTTTTCCCCCCTGCTAATTAATTTGCTCTTGGTAATTTTGTGTCATAAATCATGGCTGAATTTGGTGTGCATTCTCATTTGGTCCATAATATTCTCCATTTAACACTCACTACAATATTGCAGTTAAATAATTTTTGGTTGCACTAATGGAAAATCCAATCTAGATAGGTTAAACCTGAAAATGGAGTTCTTTTTGCTTTGAAAGTAGTTTGGACAAAGTTTTAATCAGGACACAAATGAAATGATGAGAACCTGACTTTTACCCCCTACCTTTTGGTTCTTATTCCTTAATACTGGTCCCATTGTTGAGGAAACCTTTCTCTTGTGTATGAATGTGACTGCCAATGTCTTCCCTGGTGGTTTCCTCATTCCTGTATGAGAGGAGTCCTAATTGGTTTGATGTTGATCACATGTCTTTTTCTCAACCAATTGCAGTGGCCAGGACAAACGAGCTAGTGTGGCATAGGCCAATCAGGACTGAAGTCCTATTGCTACTGGTAGAGATGATCTCAACCTCATTGCCTGTTTTGAAATTTCAAGATGATGTTAGGAAAAGGGAAAGTGAGAATAGATACTGGAGTAGTGACAGATGTGCCCTACATCAAACAATTTGACCTTTGTGTTGTATTTCCACACTTGCCTTTCCCAAATTTATATGGCTTTCAGTATCATTTCTTTGATAGAAATTTTGTGAATGTTTTAGTCTGTCTTGCAAGTTCCTCAAATTATCACCCACACCCCTTAGTTCCTTCTTGGGAGTATGGTCTCAGAGATGTTGTGCCATCTTTCTTGACTGCATACCAAGAAATAACAAATAGCTTAGATATACTCTTTCCTGCAACAGAAAAGGGGAAAGTTATGGCACAAACTAAATGCAAAGTAATAGTGACAGATACCTTGAATATGGGTAAAACAATCCAAGTTTTTCAGGTCTTGGGGATAACTTTATTGATTTTCTTGGCTTAATATCTATAACATTTATTACAATTTTTGGCCCTTAAGTTTATGTTCCTTAAATTTCAGTTTTATCCTGATAAATTTCTCAGTCATTGAACTTGAAGAAGCCTTATTAGTGATCTAATCCAAGACTAAATTTTTCAGAATTAGAAAATAGGTTCAAAGAGGTTATGTGCACTGCCCATGTTCATATAGCAATGCCCCTGGCATCCTGATCTCAGTTTAGTGGTTTCATTGTCCTTGAAGACAGAGATGGTGATAAGGTTGTGTGCCAGGTGGCAGCAGACCATGTGACTGAGTGTTCTTATCACAGTTTCTACCTGGTAGTTACATTCTCACTGGAGCAGCTAAGGCTCCTATTACAAAATTATGTTCATTCTCCTTCCTTTAGAAAGAAGAGAATTTTATTTTTAAAATTAATGAAGTTAAACTCCATATTCTTCTAGCAGATCATAAAAGAAATAGAAACCAGAAGTGCACTTATGTACTTTCGTATCATTCATCAATTGTGGCTTATAAATAAAGTCATCATAGCCATCTTTATAAACTTTGACTAAAGTTTTTCGGATGAGAGGGAAAAAAAACTCCCCCATGAAATTGATAAGATTCTTTGAAATAGCAGTCCTGTTAGGCATCAAAAGTGTTTGCAGCTGCTTTTGGTTGGTAGCATCCACTCATTCCACAGTGAGCAGTTGAGTCCTTCAGACTAGAAAGTCATTCATATGATGCTTTAGTTCTCAGTTACTGACACTGGGGAACTGGTTTTACTTTTCTTAGTCTTCCATTTGTGTGATTATAGTTATCATCATAATGACAACATACATACATGTATATATAAATGCATGTATATGTATATGTGTACAAATATAGACATATACCCTTACCTATATTAGCTCAATTAATGTTTATGACATCTTTGCTAGTAAGCATTATTATTGCTACATAAACAATTTACTGCTGAGAAATAAAAGTCCAGAAGGTTACATAACTTATTCAAGTTTGTGCGTCTGGTAAGTGGTAGACCTAGGATTCAAACTCTGGCAGTCTGGCTCCAAAGGCCACATCCCAAACCCTCTTTCTTTCTTTCTTTCTTTCTTTCTTTCTTTCTTTCTTTCTTTCTTTCTTTCTTTCTTCCTTCCTTCCTTCCTTCCTTCCTTCCTTTCTTTCTTTCTTTCTGTGCTAGGGATCAAATCCAGGACCTTGTGCATGCTAGACAAACACTGTATCACTGAGCTACGTCCTCGGCCCCTGAATTTTTCTTTTAATTTTTTTCTCAAATAAGAAGGAGAGAGACAAAGGGAGACACTGCTCACCAGTAACCAGCTCAGAGGGAAGGCAGAGGCAGGCCCTGCTCTGCACGCATTCCAGCAGACAAAGGGAGACCCTGCTTGCTGGTAACCAGCTCAGAGGGAAGGCAGAGGTAGGCCCTGCTCCACGTACATTCCAGAAGACAAAGGGAGACCCTGCTCACTGGTAACCAGCTTAGAGGGAAGGCAGAGGCAGGCCCTGCTCCAAAAACATTCTAGCAGCCCTCGGGATGCTTCTGCTCTAGGTATCCAGCAAAGTCTGGGAAAAACAGAAGTAGGCCCTGCACCAGAGCACCCAGTGGCCACCATTGGATACCCATAGCCAGCACTGGCCAGGAAAACCAAACAGTCATGCTCCAGAGAAATTGTAGCCAATGTGGGAAGTGCCCAGAACCCCACTACCTGCTTGTTTGGAAGAACCCAGGAAAATGTCAAGATGAAGAAACAAAAGGCAGTCCCTGGACTCCAATCCAAGCAGAGAAAGTCCAGGAGATGAAAACATAGAAGAGATCGAGAGTTGCACACCTGAAGTTTCTGCAGTGAAGGCAACTAAAGGAAAGATACAACTCCGTGAGGCTATAAAAGAAATTAGAACAGAAATGCTATCTCAGGTAAAAGAAGAAATAAAAAACATAATAAAAGAATTGCTAAGCTTCTCTAAAGAAGACATAGATAAAAAATAGAGGAGCAAAGGAAAATGAGGGAAACTATGAATGAACACTATAAGAGAGATTTTGAATGCATGAAACAGATTCAAAAAATATCCAGGAAATTAAAAGCTCCATTGAAAGCTGACAAAATTGCTTGAAAGAAACTGAAGATAGACTTTCAGACCTTGAAGACAGGTGTGCAACTTGTGATCAGGAAACGAAAGGCCTCTTAAAAATAATGAGGAACCAGGAAATAGCAATTGAATGATGGCAAGATGATGCGAAGTGAAATAATTTACAAGTGATAGGTATCAATGAAGAACCAGGGGTCAACACAAAAGACATTAAAATTCTACTTATAGAAGTACTAGCAGAAAACTTCCAAAACATGGGAGAAAGATGTGCTATTCAGATAAGTGAGGCATATAGAACTCCAGCTAGCCATAACCAATACAAATCTACACCCAGACAAGATTCCAGAAATTCAACACAAGAACAGAATATTAAAAGCTGTTCAAGAAAAGAGACAGATCACCTATAAAGGAAAACCCATCAGAATCACCACAACACAAACCATCAAGTCAAGAAGAGCTTGGAGTGAAATATTTCTTTTTTTTAAAATTTTCTAATTTTTTTATTTTAAAGAGAATAGAACAAAACAAAACAGAATAGAGTCAAACACAACATAGCATTGAAGAAGAGAACACAGCAAGCAATACAGGTCTTCAAAACATAACAACAGGAGATTAACAATGGCTACCCTAGTGTCTCTTGTTTTCTTAGAAATGGTTGTTCATACATTCACACAAAATAAACTCAAACAAAACAAAATAATATAGAACCAGAATAAACCAAAGAGTGAAAGCATTACAGGCCTTCAAATCAGACAATAAGAAATCAATAATGGCTACCTTAATGTCCTGTGTTTTGGAGTGAAATATTTCTAGTCCTGAAAGAAAACAACTTCCAACCCAGATTGATGTACCCTGCAAAACTATCTTTCAAAATTAATGGAAAAACAAGATACTTCCATGACAAAGAACAATTGAAGGAATTCATGACTGCCAAACCAACCCTACAAAGAATACTGAAGGACATTTTAGAAAGAGATAAAAAAAGACCATGGTTCCAGGGACAGCAGCACAGGGGGATCACCAAGCAGGACAGACAATAGAATGGAGGGTAAAAGTACACAACGATTGGCAGGAAAATACCATAGTAGAGATGAGCCCGTGCATGTTGGCCATAACCATTGATGCAGATGGCTTCAATTCACCAATAAAAAGAAACACAGACAGAGTGAATCAGGAGACAAGATTAATCAATATGCTTTATCCAACAAACACATTTAACTCAAGGGCTGGGGATCTAGCTCAATGGCCTAAGCACCTGCCTGGCAAGTGTGAGGTCATGAGTTCAATCCCCAGTGCCACACACACACACACACACACACACACAAAGATATTCCTTGGGCTGGGGATCTAGCTCAGTGGACTAAGTGCCTGCCTGGCAAGCACAAGGTCGTGAGTTCAATCCCTGGTGCTGGAAAAAAAAAAGATTTTAAACAAACACATTTAACTCAAAAGGAAATTCATAGATTAAAAGTCAAAGGACAGAAAACTATGCTCCATGTGATAGGGAACCAGAAAAAACAGTAGGGGTAGCTTGTCCATCAGCTGCAGAATGGAAAGGAAAGATATGGCATTTCTATACAATGGAAAGCTACTCAGCTATAAAGAAGGATTACCTTGAGGCTATTGTAGGTAAATGGATACAACTTGAGAGCGTGCTTATGGGTGAAAGGGTTCAGAGTCACATGGGTGAACATTGTATTGTCTCCCTAGTATAAAAAACTGGGGGAATTCTTGGGATCCAAAATACAAAATAGAGGTTGGGAAGGTGAAAGGGGAGGAGATGTCCACAGGGGAAGGCACTGGCCATCGTTAATCTATTATTCTGTTTTGAAGCCTTGTATTGTTCTCATGTTTCTGTTTATCTTGGTTTTATTGTTTAATTATGTTTGATTTTATTATATTTGATGGCATGGACAGTTATTGCAAAAATAACAAAATGGGTTGTGGCAGCTATTATTGATTTCCTATTATCTTGTTTGAAGCCCTGTATTGCTTTACTTGTTTTCTTTTGATTTATTTTATTCTATTTTGCTTTGTTTGATTTTGTTATGTGTGATGGTATAAGCAGCTACTTTGAAGATAAGATGGTAGCCTCTGTTGTATTCCTACAGTCTTGTTTGAATTCCTGTATTACTTTCATTATTTTCTTTTGATTGGTTTTATTTTGTTCTGTTTTATTTGATTGTATTATACCTGAGGCTATGGGCAGTTTTTTTGAAGATAACAAGAGGCATTATGGTAGCCATTATTGATTTCCTTTCAACTTGTTTTGAAGTCTTGTATTATGTTCATTGTTTTGTTTTGATTGTCTATTTTATTTTGTTTTGTTTGTTTTCATTATGTGTGATGATATAAACAGCTACTTTGAAGATAACAAGACGCATTATGGTAGCCACTGTGGTATTTCAACTGCCTCATTTTGAAGTCCTGTATTGCTTTCATTGTTTCATTTTGATTGGTTTTATTCTATCCTGTTGTGTTTGATTTTATTATGCCTCATGGTATGGGAAGTTATTTTGAAGACAGCAAGGAGCAACATAGTAACCATTGTTGGTTTATTTTTATTTTGTTTTGAAGTCTTGTATCACATTCTTTGTTTTGTTTTGATTGAATATTCTGTTTTATTTTGTATGTGTTTTATTCTCTTCAAAATAAAAAAAAGGAGATACTTTTCTCTTTTCTTTTAAATAATAAAATCAATAATGCTATTTCCAGCTTCTCTGAAGAGATCACTAAAATTATCTTAAAAATATTTGTTTTCAATTTTTGGTTATCTGGATCCATGATCTGTTTCCTCCCCTCAAGTGCTTATTTACAAGAAAGAACTATTTAGTAGAGTTTTTAAGTAAGTGTCTACTCAAATAGGTTGATTTTATTTATCTAGTTTTCTGAGAAATGGTTCTTCATTGAGCTGTTCCAACTTTCACTCTTTAGATAGGCAACATGGAGAGGTAGTAGGAGCACTGGGATTGGAGGACAGAAGTCTCAGGCTCATGACCTGAGCCAGTTGGCTCTTTGATTTCCTCATTTGTGAAAAGGAGCATTTCAATTAGATGATTACTGTCTCAGTTACTATTTTTTTTTAATCACTGAGTTAATACCCAACACCCACAAGTTAAAAGAGAAAATGTTTATTTTAGCTCACAGTTTATAGAGGTTTGAGTCTGGAGTTGGTTGGCTCCAAGGCAGAGAAGAAACAGTCCATAGCATGACAAGCAGGAAGAAGGAAGAAGGAAGCAGGAAGCAGCGAGCCTCCCTTCTTTTATTCTCTTTCTATTTCATTCAGGGTAGAAGCCTATTGGTTAGTGCTGCTCACACCTATGGTGGGTCTGCTGTCTTCATTAAAGCCATTCACCCATACCCAGAACTATGCTGATCAAAATAGTAAACTAATCTGATTATTACATGCATAATCCAATTCATGCACCTTAGATCCAGACACCTCTGAAAAGCCCCAGCTATGAACACATGAGACTTTTGGATAACATCTATGGACAAGCCATAACAACAGCTCAAGTTCATTCAACCCTAAACATCCTTCATCTTTGTTATTTTTTTAATGCACCCCAAAGTGTATTGTATCTTTTAAAACTCTCTTGCACAGTAGGTAACAGAAATCTTGACAACAATAGATTAAATAAAGTGGGATGTTCTTTTTTATACTAGAGAAGCTCAAAGGTGGTGGAGGTGTGTTCGTGACCATATAGATGCTCACGGATGCCATCTGACACCACGATGTCTGCTATTTTTTTTTGCTGTGTCACTCGTAGTACAGTATGTGACTTTCATCCTCATGATACCAAGATGGTTGTGTGCCTCCAGGAGTCTGATCTTGTTCCCAGTGTGGGAGGAAGAGGAGAAAGAAGAGGAAGTGCTGGTACTCAGCAAATCAAAGCTTTCCTCAGACTTCCCCCCTCCCCTGCTGACTTCCATTTCTGCCTCATTGGCCAGAATTGGGCCACATGACTTCTCCTAGCTATGAGGAAGTCTGGGAAGTTAAATATTTTCAGCTTAGAATATCATAGTCATTTTATTTACTTATATATTACAAAGTAGGATAAACTTATGATGGACTAAATCATTTGTGTTCTTTGGAAATCAGCTGTTTAAAAAAGTAAATATGAGATAAAATATATATTCATTAATATAGATCACACTGAGGAAACATTAATTTGGAATTTGTAATAATTCTGGCAGAAGTCAGATTTCAGAGGGATGCTTTCATCTTCTTAAGAGAATACACTGTTTATAGGCACTATAAAAGCACTTTTATTTTATAAAAATAAAAGGAATGATAAACAGAATTTGTCTTAGCTGTTCTGGACTTTTGCTTGGCAATATATTGTTATCTTAGGTCTAGTTTTTCTTTTTTTCTGAAAAGTGAAAAAATGTATTTCTTTAAAAATGTTTTATGATTCAGACTTTTAAATGAGTTTAGATAGATATCTCTATTTACATATTTCAGTGCGTTCTTGCTGCATTATCCCAATAGAAAAATTCATCTCAATGCTGTATCAGGATTCATTTTGTGTGAGCAGGGAGAATCATGACCATCTGGGAACAGTGATCTTTGTTTCCTTCCCATTTAGAAAACATCTTGGCAAGGCCCATGAGTTCAGTCCTTAGTAGGCTAGAGTTGCTGAATTACTCCCCTCACTGCTTGTGTTTTAAGATGACATATGTAATCTGCCTGTCATTAAGCATGGCTTGTATATTGGTGTTCAGTAGATGGGAGCCACAATTGTTAAAGGCTTGTGGTACATGATTAGGGAAGCAGGACCTGAAGTCTGACATCCTGGACCTGGAATTCCATTGCTGACACTTAAACTTGCTTCTCTGTGACCCTCATTTTCTTGTCTATGTGTTGTATGGATTAAATGAGACATGATGGGTAAGTTGTCACACAGAGCCTGACACATACTGAATCTCCAATAAATGACAGGTACTAGTATTTTTGTTTTTGTTAGTGGGGTAGGTGTATGCCTCAACTAGACTTGCCAGTGTTACCAGTGTAAGTCCATGTTTCACCTGAATTTGCATGAACCGAATCAGACCCATATAACACAGGATGTCCTCTTGTGTACTTCCTAAATTAGATTTTGGGGTGTTTGAAGTCAAGAAGTTTAATGCAGAGTCTGCCATCACTGTAGTGGGTATTGGATAACCCTGAGCTAAGGATCATTTGGGAAGGCTTCATTTGCCCTCTGTGAAAGTCAGAGAAAGAGAGAGGAACTTTGGCTGTCAACTTTCTAACACCAGGTGGCTCAGTTGTCTATAAGAAATCATGATGTGCATTTTGTAAAAGTCTCCAACAGAGACTTTTGCTTGCTCTGTAGCCTATGTACCCTGTCTAGATATTGTTGTACCCTATCTCTTGATCATAAAGGGCATTCATTTACTTATAGGAAGACTCTGAGTCCTCTTCTGATTCTTTACACAGTTTTGATCAAAGACACTGCGAGTGCTTGTACATGCTGCTAAGGGAAAAATACTCTAATACCACCCTGGGGAAGAGTTATAGATCTGCTATTGATTGTTCACATTTTCCCTTCCATATTAGGCAGATGGCTAGGTGAGCACCACTCCCAATATGACTGGTGTTTAGCACGGGTGTCATACTTTGTGTTTTTAAAAAGCTTCAAAAATCAATTCCTCATTAACCTGATTGAAAGAGAAGTTATGCCTCCTCTGCTGTGTTCTGAACAGGACATAGATCACTGTGGATGCTCAATAAATATTAAACATTTAATCTTCACCAGTTCTCCCACCTTAGTAGGTCACTAGAATCCATTTTCTTTGGGAGGAGAATCTTCACTTATAAGCCAATGTTGCTTTCTGTAATCTACAGGAGGGCTGTCTTTCAGAGGTGTGGAACCAGCTTAGTGGTACTGGATTTGGAGGTTAGACATGGAGTTGCATTTTGCTGTCAGTGCTCTTGTTGGTAATCTCTGAAAGGAAGGAGACCAGGTCATGGGGTTAATTGAAATTACAAAGCATGTATTCCTAGAGTTGAGCAGTATCTCTCCCACATAAAGAAGCTATATGATAGCACATAGGGACATAGAAATTTGAGGCCGTCAATCACAATACTGCTGTTCTTTTAAGATTTTCACACACACACACACACACACACACACACATACACACACACACGTGGCGTAGAAACATCCTATCTAGTCTTCCAGATGGAATGATATTTTGAACTTTGGAATACTAACTTATGTAAGGAACTGTGATGTTCATTTTATTTCTTTGAATTTCCCATAATGGGTTCACTCAGTTTGGAACATCTCCTTGCTCAACCTCTTGGAGAATTTCAGTGCAGAGTGCAGATACACTTATGCAGGAGTCCTGGAGGGCACTGCTCAATCATCCTTTCTGGTTCCCAGTGTTCACTTCTCAGAAGTAGGTTATGGGAGTAAGTGAGCCAGCGATAAGACTCGATCTGGAGGGGAAAGATTCATCTGGATAAGATGCCCGTTAAAGCTTAACTTCTCCAGGGAAATGCAGCAGCTGATCTGTGGAAGTATTTTCATGCAGCCTCTGTGGTGCAGCTGAGGCAGCATATGATAGGGAATAAGTACTGTTTGGTTATAGAAAGAACACTAATGAGTGACTGGCCATTAAGTTCAGACCATGGAGAAAGGAACAGAATGGAGCTTTAAGCAACCAGTTCAGAATTTGCCATTGAGTGGGGACACTTTCATGTTCTGGTTTAGTGCAGTTTGAACAAAGCTTGAATTCAATGAATGATGTGTTAGAGTAAAATATAATTTCTTTTCAGTCCTTGACTTTTTCTTTGTTTGCCAACTGGATCTACCCACCTGTTCAAAAAGATCTAGAAAAGAAACTATAAATTCTTTATTATAGGAACTAAGAATATTCTAGATTTTGTCAGCAACACTACTTCACACTACAGCGATGTTTTTCAGGAGAGATTTTTGGAATACTTCTGGAATAATAATTAAACTACACAATATCTGTATACGCTTACAATTTTTTTCCTTCCTTCCTCCCTTCCTTCCTTCCTTCCTTCCTTCCTTCCTTCCTTCCTTCCTTCCTTCCTTCCTCCTTTCCTTCCTTTCTTCCTTCCTTTCTTCCTTCTTTCTTCTCCTCCTCCTTCTCTATCTCTTCCTCCTCCACTTCCTCCTCTTTTCTCTTTGTCTCTGTCTCTTTGTGTCTGTCTCTCTGTCTGTCTCTCAGCAGAAGGAGGAAGAAAGGACTAGTTAAGTATCTCTAGG
>RJWT010039399.1:0-12685 GCA_004365215.1 Cuniculus paca | reverse complement strand
TATTCATGGTCACTCTTTATAGCTCAAATGTATGTCACTGAATTATTTCCTCTTTTGCATAAAAAATACAGGTAAAACAGGCCCATATTAGTGAATGATGTAATGGCACAGTGGACATTATACAAAGCAATGCTAATGTATTTTATCATCCAGGGGCACAACAGACATATTATTCATTTCAGTTTTGCAGATGAGGATGCTAAGGCCTAGCAAAGTCATTCAATTTGAGGAAAGTGTCTCCCTAAATAAGAGGCAAATCTGGGGAGAAGCAAACAACCAAGCAAAGAACAACGTCTAACTGATTTCACAGCTGATGCTTACAACCACTGTGCAACATCGACTGCAACTTCAGATCACATGATACTTTTGGATCATCTTCCCTTATTGCTTCCTAGAGACTTTGATAGTAGCCTTACAGTCAAAAGCAAAGAGATGCTGTGACCCCTGGCCTCAGAGTCTTTGTTTTTCTCTGGATCTGACCTTAAAGCCACAGATTTTCTTCCTGAATTCTGCCTTAGTGCACTCATTTTGGCGCAGGGTTTGCCCTGTTTCTTCTATCAGCCTATTCTGTCACTGCTTTTAGTCTCTTCAAAAAAAACACCAGTGTCAGAAGCAGTAACCTTGGGCCAAATGCAGCTTGCCTGACCCTGAGGTTTGGACCACCTGGTTCTTGAAGGGAAAAAAATAAAGTAATAACCTAATTATTGCAACCACCTGCCTGCGGTTGCTGTTGTGTTCCTGACTGCTACCAGGTGCTATGCTGGCAGGCTTGGATCAATTAGTAATTGTAACCACAGCTTAATGCTATTAATTACATAACTTTAAGGTGTTCAACTTTAATACTCCGAAATTATATCATGAAACTAGTTAATAAAAGAAGATTGCAAAGTATTTTAAAAACTATGAATAAATTTTGTGTAAGCATTTTGCTCAAGCTTGGATCATATTCAATCTTTATTTCTTGTTTATGTTCAACTCTCTCCATTCTCCTGTTATCAGTGAAATGACTTGTCAACTTTTCACTTGTGACCTAGCCCTGATAATGAAGGTATCTGTTCCTTCCTTGGACCTTGAAGGTGAATAACTTCCCCTGTGGACCAAATGTGACAGGTATTCTGTAAGACACAGGAGAGTGGAATGGAGTATAAAGTATGGGTCACAGATTTGGGTTTGAGCTCTGGTTCTGACATTAAATAATTGGGCAAGTCTCTTGTCTTTCATTTTCTTGTCTGTAAAATAGGGATCATATTAATGTTGGAAAAAGTAACACACTGATCAATGCTGAGCCTGGCACAAAGCAACTGATTGGTAAATGCTATAGTACCCATTGCTATCTGCTAACCTTTACCTGTGTCAAAGGATTGCTGACTTTCCTACTGAGATCCTACTATGGTGACAGCTACCCTAGTACTGACCAGGCACTTCATTGTGATGCGGTTACCAATGAACTAGGATTTCAACTCTATTGTTTTCATCATGGATTCTACCAAATGTGGATATATCTAAGGATTAGTAATGTGACTTTTTTTTTTTTTTTTTTTTGCGGCACCAGGGATTGAACTCACGACCTTGCGCTTGCCGGGCAGGCGCTTAGACCGCTGAGCTAGATCCCCAGCCCTAGTAATGTGACTTCTTTAAGTCTAAGTTTCTGCATCATAAAATGAGGGAAAATGTCCCAGCCTCACAGGGATTTGTTTGATGATTGATTGCAATAAGGCAGGAATTAAATATAAGTAACCCACGCAATTCATATATGCGAACTTTTACTTGTGGAATAACTTATTGGAATTCTGGCTTGAACTTTTCCCTTGTTATTTCCTACTTATCTTTATTCCACAGTTGTAATCAAGCCCTGGTAATGATTGCAGTGAGGACTCCCCATTAATGATTGTAGCAGGAGTTGGTTGTTCACAGAATCCATTTCCTCGTCTTGGGTACTCAAAGATTACCATTATAAGCCCTTTCTTGCAGTAAAAGTGGGACATTGCAGGTAGAATTAGCCAGTGGAATGAGGGCAGAAATGGTGTACATAACTTTCAGGCCTCTAAAACCCTTTGGATGATTCTGCCATGCTTTATCTTTGCTCTTTAGCTGACCAAAGGCAGAGGATGCAGAAGGCAAACCTGAAGATGTCTTAGAGAATGCTGGTACAGGAGGGTAAAAGCACCCAGGATACCTGAATACCACGTAAGAAGTCCCTTGCTAAATATGCAGACTGGGATAAGATTAAGAAATAAAATTATATGACATTAAAGCACTAAGAATTGGATGCTGTTTATTAGACTACTAGTATTCATTACACTTACTAATCAAATGCCTCATGTAGAATTTTTCAACAGCTCTAAAAGATGGTATAAAATGGATTTAAAGGACTTAATGGCAATCAAAAATATAATGGGACTCATATAAGTTTGTGCACAGCTTTATTAATACAAAAATTGTATTTTCCTTGTAGCAATTCAGGTAACATGTAGGCAATAATAATTACACGGGCAAGTATTTCTCACCATAGGCTGTTTTGATGACTAATTCAGGGGACTCATATGACAGCATTCTTTCACTCAAGGAAAATGTCAAGGTTAGAGTGGCAGTCTCTTATTCATGAGAATACCATAGATTCATCAGAGTGACATGTGAATCTTAACCACCCCATAAAGTTCTCTCTGCAAATACAAGCAATGCTAATACATGGAAGTATGAAATAAATAAAACATGAACAAATAAAATAAAGGCATCTTTAAGAGCTCAATTCCAAAGCCCTCAATGTAGAGGCGAGTGTCTCAAATTACATCTCAATAGCAACTTCATCTGTATTCATATCTTCCAGTTTTCCCAACAAAATTCCATTTTTCCCACTCTCATCTTACCAATTTTAAGCTTTTGATCATGACCTTACTGCAATCCCAACACTCCAGCAGTTTCTAATTGGCCCTTGATGTCTGTGACCTATCATAAACCATTTATTTCTGTGATTTGAAGCATTTGAGAAATAAACCCATGAGAACACTAAATGGGTCTGATTATGAGCAGTTCCCTATTGATCTATATAGAGCCACACCTGGTAGGGTACTGACTTACATTAGATTGGGCACCCTTTAAAAATATTTGCTAATAAAATTAGGCTACATCTTATTAGCTAGGCGAAAATGAGAGCTGCATTAGAATCAGAGGGTGTAACTCACTTTTTCTATTCATAGATGAGAAGGAAATCCCTTGATTTGGGAATACAAATTCATTCCCAACATTTATTCTCTCTACTCATAGTATTAAGATCCAACTCGCCTTTACAAACCAAACCCCCCTTGTTCAGTTCATATAGTTCATGAGTACATAGTTGATAACATCTTTCATCGATGGACAGGATCCAAATTTGTCCAGAGCGCACCATCTCTCTGACTTCTCTTGGGTTTAAAGAGATTATGGTAGCTCAAGTCTCCAGGATTTTGAAGGAATTATGTAGAAATATTGACTCTTCTCATTCTAAAATCTGACAATATAATCTTGAAGCTAGTATATGGGAGTCACCTTGGCACCACTGTGAAGGCATTGCTTTAAGAGTGAAGTCAACACAAGAGAGACAAGGCAAAAATACGAAGAGAAAAGAAAGATACTCATGATCACTGTGTTTGAGTACCTGGATCTAGTTACATTTTTCACAAGTAAGTAAACTACCTTTTATGTTTCAGCCAGTTTGAATTGGATTTCTCAAAAAACACCAAATCTCATATCAGGGGGCTGAATTTAACTGATAGCTTCAGGGATGGATCTTTATGGAGGTGATATTTTCAGTCATAATTTACTTTTAGTCATCTAGAATTGTTCTGACCCCTGAATTTACCACTATTTAAAATGCTACCATTGTAGTTACCACTGTGTTTAAAGAACTCAAAAAATCCTAAGTTTTTACCTGACTAAAAATTATACAGATACATGAGAGGGTTGGGAAAATTAGATTCCTATGCCCTATACCTGAAGATACTGATTCAGGCAAGTTTTTGAGCATCGCACAAGCCAGTATTCTGAGCAAGTGGCTTATATGCTTCAGATCACACACTAACAAACAGTACTAGAGAAAGAGCAGAATTCTGGGACTGAGATGAATGAAAGAGAATTTCCAATCCTTCTTGCACTGCTTACAAAACTATATGTTAGACAAACTACTTAATTTATGTTTGCCATGGGATCCTAGTTCATAAATGAAGATAATAATGCCATCATAGTGGGCTTTGAAAGATGTTTGTAAATAATTCAGTACAGTGACTATTACTGTATAAGTAAAATTCTGCTGAAAAGGTATCAATTGCTAATTTACCTACATACATTAGCTTCTAAGATAAACTAATTATTACTCAATAGAATCTAGGAACACATAGCACTTCATAACAATGAGACACAGGATACGTAAGATTTGATATGGAAATGAAGCAGTAGGCTGTATTCATCAGTCCAATAAATGTTCTGATGTACAAAGGAAAGGAAAATGCCACAAGAAAAACAATTCAAAAAACTAAAAAGCAAAGCCTATGTTATGTTTTTATCTTGCCTAGAGTCACTTAGAACATTGTTTATTAATATAGCTTTAGTCTTTATAGAGAACACCTTTGTACATTAAATAATAATGGCCTAAATACATAGGTGAATAAGGCATGGAATGGGGCTTGTATCACCAAGTGTTCTGGAACTTGCACAAAAGGTAAAGCTGCACAAAGGAGGATGTCAATTGTGAAAACTGTTCAGAGAACGAAGAGGTTATCTGCATATAAGGTATAATTCTATGTGGCATTGTAATAGGAAAGACAACATTGATGGATGGCCATCCTAAGTTTAAATCACAGAAACCTCATTCACTAGGTGAACCATCATGTTTACGAGTCACTTAGCTTATTTGGCTTTTGGTTCCTACTGTGTAAGTTGAGAAAAACAAAGTCAGTTTCTTCATATTGTGTTGACAGCTCAATGAAATGATTCATACATGTTGAATGAAATACTGGGCACACAATTAATGCTCAAAAAAGTAGCTGTATTATGATTTAATTATGTTTATGGTTTTATTAGAGATATTGTTTTTTTCTAAAAACTGAAAAGGTGAGGATGCATTTTCACAGCAAGGAATACAAATCATTTCATATTTTTATAGACCAGACAGTGAAAAGAAAAAGCAATCAGATACCACCCAACGTGTCAGTTGCAAAAGATGGAAAATACAGAAGAAAACAGAAGCCTAAAACAAGCCCTTCCTGCCAATATGTTCTTGTAAGATCTCACTTCGTAGAAGGGGACTTTAGTAGCCTTTGGCCTTGGACCTGGTGGATTAGCAAAAATTCACCAGCACTTTTCATGGTTCTGAAACTAAGGAATCGCCAACATCTACTTCCAATATCCATTATGTACTGATTTGCCTTTGATGCCATAATAGTTGCAAAAAATAAAAAATCAATTCCACAATTTTCTTCTTTTTCCAAACTGCCCTGGGCTTTGGCTGATAAAGCAGTGATTTAAGTCAATGACTGAGATTGGAATTTGAATATGTTCTTAAAGGATAATCACTAGGCTCCTTATTGAGTGCATGTATTTTTTAACAGAATTTCTCAACTTCTAAGTGTGGTAGTTAAACAGAGAAGTGTAAGAAACACAAAAATTTCTGGAAACAGAAATTCAACTTCATTTTCTTCTGTATCTTAGTTACTGCAGGTGTGTGTTAATGAATTACAGGACTGGTAAAATAAAATTAAAGGCAGCTGCGTGTGTTTACAAAACTGCAGCCGCAAATTACAGGTATCGGTAGCATCTATAATTCATCCATAATTGACAATTTTCATATTACCGGATAAAGAATCAAGTCATGCAGATGATTACAGTATTTGCCTCTCAGCAGCAGAGACTTTCCTTCTTTATCCATGCAGCTTCACAAACGAAATAAATACGGTTTTGCGGGCAGAGTACAGCCTCAAGGAAAAAGACCAAGATACTGCAGACAACTCCACTTCTGGCTCCATCTCCCAAGCCTTTTACTTCCTTCCAGTCCCCTATCAAGGAAGAAGTGAGCTTACACCCAGGATCACAATATACAAACTGGGTTGAGTTTCAGTATTTTGACCTAAATCCAGAAACCTTAGCTGCATTTCTTAAGATCCTTTGCCTCAATTTCTTCATCTATTACACAGGACAAAAAAGTACATCACTTACAGGGTTAAGTTTAAGTTAATTAAGATGAATTGGCTTATTGCATGTAAAGTGTTTTGAGTAATGACACTAAGTAAACACTTAGCGAATGTTTACTAACATCTCCCAGCCTTAGTTTCTTTAACAAGAAAATGAGTGCAAAAGCATTCCTCACCACAGAAGGTTGGCAGGAGCATGAGAAGAGATAATGCAAGAAAGTGCTTAGCTTACTTCCAGGTACAGAGGAATACTTGGTAGTGTAGTTAGTAAAATGCATAGTGATAGTTGCAGTTGTACCTCAAATTGACAGAATCAACTAATAGTTTCCAAATATGCTAACTTTTTCAAAAGCGCCTTGTATGCAGAAGTCCCAAGTCTTGGGCTTCTAATGTATTTGGAAGAATATTTTTTTTCATTTGGGAATTCTCTATTCCAGCTCAAAATGATGCACATAGGACTAGAGATTATATTTTACCACGAATCTTCTGCTGATAAATGAAATCTTGACAAAATGCTTTGTTTGAGGGGTGCTGTACTGGGAAGGGAGACCTCTTACCCTACTCCCTGAGGAGGGCTGGGCAGAACTGCATCTGGACTCCTTAGAAGCTTGGTGAAGATGGGTCAAGAGGCTGCTTTAGAAAGCTGGTGGGGTAAAGAGGAAAGCTGGACACAGCAGAGAGTGTAATTCAGATGAAGTTGAGATGCTGGCTAAATAGTTTTCTTAAAATTTGTGACCTTGTGCAGAACCAACTTTCTCAAGTGTTCACCATTTCCCAGATAAGAAGTACATACTATTTCCATTGTCATCACTGAGTTATAGGAAGCCAGGACACTAAATACATTGCAACAGTAAAGACAAACTGATTTGTACACATATCAATGTTTTTTGCACATTAATTAATAAGGGAGCTTATTAATTAATAAGAATAAGCTTATTCAAAATGATATGAGAGGGAAGTTAAATACACAATGCTTCTGCAAGGTATATATTAATTAATAATTAATATATTAATTAATTATTAATTAATAAGAATAAGCTTATTCAAAATGATATGAGAGGGAAGTTAAATACACAATGCTTCTGCAAGGTATATATTGCTTTGTTACTGGGGTCACTCCAGCTCATTATGTTTATCAGTGGATGGTAAATTTGAAGCACAATACACAGCTATGTTCAGGCACAGACTCCTAGTCAAAAAAACAGATAATTTACAAGAATGGCAAATGATAGACAAATTGATCTGCATTATTAATTAGACAAATGAAGTAACAAGGTTTCTCTTGCCTGTTGTACACAGAACCAACTAGCCTTCAGTAGCTGGGTAGAGGTCAAAAATAAGAATACTGGCAGAATCAGAGTTCTGCTTTGTTTCAAATGAATTTTTATAGCATATAATCAAAGATGGCCAAACAACTTACTTAATCCTCTGAAAGGGAGATATTTTCCTTTCACAATAACAAAAATATATTGTAATACTTTACATGTGTTTGGCATATCATTTTACCAAGCGAGTTGTTTCTTTTTCTCAGCACAGGGACACATTTAATTTTCACAACATGTTTGAGAAGTATCAGGGCAGGTGTGGCACCGTTGTCTGCACAAAGAACGTGACACCTTGACAAGTGAAATAACTCAGCTCAAAGCCTACCATTAAGAGGATGAAAAACACTGGAGTAGAACTCATGTCTGGTGCAGCTGGAAAAATGTTTTTCTTTCAAATATTTCAAGTGTTCCAAGGAAATTTTCTGTGATCAGAACCACAGTAGACACAGGTAGTCATATATACTATAGAAGGAATTTTTGAGAGGTGTTTTTATTATTGTCTTTGGGATGGTCAGGCAACTGTATGGTCATGAGAGGATACATAAAGTCTCAGGAAACCAAAGTTTATCATACAGACAGTCCTTGACCTGTGATGGTTCACAATTTTTCAATCTTGCAATGATGTGAAAGTGGTACATGTTCAAAGGAAACTATACCTTGGGTTTTGAATTCTGATCTTTCCCAAGTATGATAACCTCCATGACGGAAGACAGGGGTTGAAAACCACAACTCCTAGTCAACCACACAATCCCAAAGAAAAGACACTGGGACTCTGGAGGGAACTGGGCTGCCAGTGTTTTCATATACAAGTATTCAATAAATTACATGAGCTATTCAATGCTTCATTATAAAGTAAGCTTTGTGTTCAATGATTTTTCCCAAATGTAGCTATTTTAAGTCCTCTGAGCAGGTTGAAGGCAGGCTAGGCTCAACTGTGTCATTGGGTGGGATATGTATATTCAAAACATTTTCCACATAATGATATTTCAACCAACAATGGGGTCATCAAGAACTCACAATCATCTTCACAGGTCCTAGAGACAGAGGCACAGCATTCTCTACAGGGTCAAGTGGGAAAACACTAGGGTGACCATGAGCCAGAAGACAGAGTAGGAGTTTGTGGGGGGGTGAGCCTCATGAGTGGGTTTAGTGGGTTTTAGTGGGTTTCCTTGGAAATGGCAGAGAAAGACAGCTAGTTTAAATAATTCTGGGGAGTTTTAAAATATAGGGTAGCCCCTCACTGTCTGGCATTTTGCCTGAGAGGAACCAGGTAAAGGAATGCTGCCTTCTGGATATGCAAGCAGGTAGAGGAGGTCTGGCTGCAGGCTGTGAGTTTGCAGCTGGAAGGTCTGTACTGTACAGTGGAGCACTTGCTGTCTTTAAGACTGGCTAGCCCAGGTGGGGCAGCCTCATCCCAGATGGCTGTGCTTTAAGATTTACTACATCATAATATACAGAAAATAGAACAATCTATATAAAGAGTATTTAAAGGTCCTTGTGTTCTTTCTTTACCCAATTTGTCAGTTTGTGTCTCCAAATTACTAGGTTGAATTAACTATTTAAATTTGCTAAAGCAAAAAATCTATTGTGTAAGTATAGTCCTAAACCTTCAGGAAATCAACATGTTCATATAGTCAACCATATGTTATCAGATGAGCTATTTCACCTACATAGTCTATCCCTCACTCTGTCAGAATATTGTACCACTATTGCTAGGAGTGCTAACTTTAACTACCCACTGGAATCACCTGCAGAGGGTTTTTTGGTTATTTATTTATTTATTTATTTATTTTTGGTTTTTTGAGACAGAAACTTGTTACATAGTTCAGGTTGGCCTTGAATTCATTATATTGCCCAAACTGGCTTCAAACTTGCAGTGATCCTTCCTGCCTCAGTGTTCCAAATTCTGGGATTACAGGTGTGTCCCACCACACCTAAATGGAGATATTTTAAAAACTACCACAGTCCAGCTCTCATTCCTGAATCTGATGCACTCTAAAGACACTTGTAGATAATCCACAGGAAACTCTAGATTAAATCATGTAAACCATAATTTTTTGTTTTAATAGTAGGACTTAGAGCTCTTAACATAATCATGTATCATGTGAATTCCCCAAGATGGGGAGTTATGGTTGGTAGGGTCTGGCAAATTTACTAGGTCTGATATGAAACAATGTTGAATGTTTAAATTACTTAGAAATTAGACACCTTGCCATTAATTTCCCTCCAAATATTCCCCCTCTCTTTGAACACAATTATGTTGCTTGCCACTTTCTGAAATAGTTCTGAAAGTTCTCTTGTGAGTGTCTTTTGTTACACTGTCATGGCTCCTCAGTACACTAAATAGACTCACAATGTTTAATTTTTGTGGTCATTTTGACTTTGATGAAGAGCTAGAACAGTTGCTCCTCTGCTGTGTGCCATCCTGCCTTGCGGTCAGCCGATTATGGACTGAAACTCTACAAACTGTGAGCTAAATAAACCTTTCCCGGCACCGTGACTACACAGCAGCAGATTTGGTGGGTGATTAAGATGGATGAAGACACATCATAATGTTTAACGCACCTGAACTTCTTCAGAAAGTGGCAAGAGTGGTCTCTCCCTGGTTGCTTTTGCTGGTTTCCACTGTGATGAAGAGTTGCCCCTCTGCCATGTGCCACCCTGCCTTGGAGCCAGTGGATTATGGTCTGAAGCCTCTACGAAGTGGAACAAATAATCTGAATGCCCAACAATGGGAAGAATATGGCAATGCCTGCAGTCAGGCAGGAAGAGACAGCTGGTGTCTTACTCAAGGCCAGAAGCAGCACTGGAAACCACTGGGGGAGCTGACGTGGTGATAGCTGAGGAAGCCCAGCCTTTCTCCAAAAATAGGGAGAAGCAGAAGGAACTAGAAGCAAAGTGCCCCCACCCCCTCAAGATGGAATTAAGAAACCTGGTGGGAAGTAAACTGTTCCTTGTGCCTGAGGCAATGAGGTTGGGTGATTCTATTCCTATTTGATCTTCTTTTCTTGGTGGTGTGTGGGGGGATGAAAACCCAACCCCCTATTTAAATGTTTGGATTTGCAGAGGTCTTTTGAAAAGCTAGCAGAAAGTACTTTAGTCTTGGAGACTGTTTGCTAAGAATAAACTTTTGGGAGGATTGAGGATGTAGCTCTGTGGTTGAGCATGGCCCTGGGTGTGATCACCAGCACACCACAGAGAAAAATGAAAAAAATTCTTTAAAAATATATACTATATAATTTCACTCTACAACTATTAAGATAACATTAAGGAGAATAATTACCGAGATTTACTAAGTGAGCAAAGTTTACAAAATGTATGCACACAGATACACAGAGAGACACAAACACAGAACACTCACACATACACCTACTGATGGAGAGAGAAACTGTTACAGGTACAGTGAGGACCACCCAGTCACCTTGTGTTAGAAACCACAGCTCTTTATTTTGCTCAGGTGCAGGAAAGCCAAATCCAAAAAGGGAATCAGGTGGGAGTGAGGAGGGAACAAAGGATGTAAAAGGGAGGGAGGAAAAGTCTTAGAATGGGTGGTTCAGATGTGTACGTGGTCATGCCTCTCAAGAGGACAGTTCACGTGTAACAGTAACAGAACTTCCTGAACCAGGGAGTTGGGACACAGCCTCCAGTCTGTTTTTCCCTAGGCCTCCTGTTGTGTTTTCTGGGAAGGGTTTCACCCATGGAGCATGACAGAAACAACTAAAAAATTGAAGATCAAAATCTGGGCATGATGGCCCACACCTATAATCTGAGCACTCTGGAGACTGAGGCAGGAGGGTCAATATGGGTTTGAAGCTACCCTGAGCTACACAGCAAGACCTTATTTTAAAAAATTAACAACACAAAAGGTTGAGCCTCAGAATAATAAAAATGTGGTAGGACTAAAGCAGGAGGATCATAAGTTTGAACCCCACTTGGGCCACTTATTGAGACCCTGTCTCAAAATAAAAAACAATAAAAAAGGTGCTGGAGATGTAGCTTAGTGTAAAGGCCCTAGACTCAGTCCCCCACACATGGAAAAAAAGGTGGTTGGAGTACAGATGACTTTTTTTTTAATATGCCTCTTCTAAATCTTTCTATAATGACCATATGTTGGTTTTATAACAAAAGAACAATAAAATATTTCCATGCCCCCCCCAAAGAAAACAGTAGCGAGAGTGATGGGATGCATGGTTTATGTCTAGATGTCCCCTCAAAACTTCATGCAGTTCGGGGGGTGGAGGGCAGGTTTTTGCGAGATGGCCGAATCTAGAGTTTGTGATTAATTCATGGTCCAAAGCTGGCATTAATGGTGTGAGTGCTGTACCCGCCTTAGGGCAGATGGCTTGCATACAATATAAGGGACAGAAAGAGTCTTGTCTCTCCTTGTTACTTTTGCTGTCTTCTGCCACCATGAACTTTTTCCTCCTCTGCTGTGTGCCACCCTGCCTTGAAGTTTGCCAATTATGGACTCAAATCTCTACAAACTGTGATCTAAATAAACCTTTCCCCCTTTAACTTTGGGTGTTGGGTATTTTGCCTGAGCAGTGAGACAAGTAACTAAGATGGTATGTTCAAGACAGGGGTGAGGTTTTTTAGGGCAATTAATGGCAATTTGTCTTTGACTGTAATAATTATTTTTTAATGTAAACATTCACTGTATATTTTGATCACATCTTGTTAAGTTATTGAAGATACTTTGGGTATTGAATATTGCCTGGAATTCTTCTTCCACACTGACCTTTGAATTCCACGAGAAGGGTAAGGATTTTTTGTGGGATGTGATTTTCATTAAGAGCTAAACAGAGGCTCTTCCTAAGGAGGACAACATCTAAATAAAAAATGTGTAAGAAAGAAACTTCCTACTCCAGAGCCTTGTTTCCCATAGTGTGTCCTCTGCACCAGCCTCATCAGCATCCCCAGGAGCTTGACAGAAATCCAGAATCTCAAGTCTCACCTCACACCCATTCAGCCTGAATCTGAGCTTTGACAAAATGCCTCTACAAGTCATGTGCATATTAAATTTTAAGAGGCAGTGCTCTACTCCACCAGTTTTTTCAAGCTACTCACAGAGTTTAAGCCTTCTGGCATGGAGGAACCCTCTACAATGGGTCAGTAGCAGTCTCTTTTGCTTACATTTTCACCATTGCACAGAGAGGTTGTTACAGTCAGGGTTTTCATGGGGTACCCCACCTCAAGAGG
>RJWT010039398.1:0-12684 GCA_004365215.1 Cuniculus paca | reverse complement strand
AAAAATTGCTCTTTTTTATAATAGTGCTTTTAGAAAACAAATAATAAACTAGAGCTGAATCAGCTAGAACTGTCACTTGATGTCTCTATGTGACTTACAATCTGTTTTAAAGATTTTGTACATAGTGTCACAGATATAAAATGTGGCCCATAATAGTCTAAATTCTGAATACTGTACCACTGTATAATATTTAAGCCCAAGAAAAACACTGTCTTTGATGCCAAGTTGAAATATGTGGCTTATAATTTTTTCAAATTGTTAAAATTTATTGGCTTTAAGTGGCATGACAAGCCCTTCGCTTTGAGTGTGGCAACTAGGCTTGGCAAGGTCAGCTTAGCAAGTGGTAGCCCCAGTGCTGTTCACAGATAGATGCCACCTGGCTGTAGCACTGAGCATTTCTGTTTCTTTTAAATCCAATTATATTGATCTGAAACATGCTAATAGTTTTTTGGTTGAAAGTTATACTGTTCTAATATGTGTAGTGTGTTTGAATGAATTGATAGTCCAGGTGATACGATCTTAAGAGAAGCAGTCCTGTCTGCCTCTGTAGCCAAGTACCAAAATAGATTTGCCTTTTTTCTTTGGGGGGAGACAGGGTCTCACTATGTAGCCCAGGCTGGTCTTAAACTTGTGGTGAACCTCCTGCCTCAGCCTCCTGAGTGCTAGCATTACAGGCATGCACCACCCCTGGCTGCATTTTCTTTAAATACATACTTTTTTCGCTTTGAAAAAGCACATTGTGAATGATATGATGTTTTAACTGGATTTTGGGAATTGTAGAACATTCTATAAATAACAAATGAGATCTGAAGCTTTGTTTCATTTTGTGTAATCTAGCATTTACTTTGGGGTTAATATAGTATCCAAAACTATGGGGAATTTTGTTGTTATCTCTTGGAGGGCCTAGTAATATATGTCTTCGACACAAGCTTAAATATTGTATGGTTTCTTTTATATGAGAAACCCAAAGTATAAAGAGCAAAATGAAAGAAAATAGAAAACAGGGAGAGAGATCTTTTGCAAATGGGAAGGGCACCAAGAGACTAAGGATGGGGGGAGGCAAGATCATATAAAAAGAATTAAGATGTGTTATGTACATGTACTAACTCCCCTCAATGAATATAATCATTGTATGCCATAAACACGTACTAATAAAAATAAAATATAGTGTATGTCTTAGAAACATTCATAATACCTAGTACAACTGTGAAAATCTTTTAATGACTGTTAAATGACATTGACCCAGCCTTCCTTGAGTTGGTAATCCAATTTTAAAATTCTATTTATCTTTTAGTTTATAAACTGATTACTTTCTGAAAAGGTATTTAGGGACATTGTCTCCTTAAATTCTTTGACTTCATGCATTGAGCATCACAGTTCATCAAGTTCGTTGCAGACAAAACCCATTTTGTTTCTGATTCTACTGTTGGAATTTGAGTTGGTAGCAGTTTTCTCTGGTTCTGAGCAATTGTGTGTGTCTCCAAGTAGACATAAACTTAGGATTGAAGTTTTGGATGGGAAGATATACCCATGCTTGACTGTTTTCCAAAGAGATTGTACCAGTACTCTCCCGCCAGAGTGTCTGAATATTTTCATTACTCCATATAATTGCCATTGACATTGTTTGACTTCTTAAATTAAACTAATAGATGTGTAAAGGTACCTTTTACTTGTTTCCCTAATTCGTAAAGAAACTCAGTGTTGGCCAGGGATTTAGATCAGTGACATAAGCGCCTGCCTGGCAAGCATGAAGTTGTGAGTTCGATCCCCAGCACCAGAATAAAAAACTCAGTATCATTTCATATATTCAGGGACCTCTTATTTTCTTTTACAACTTTGTATTTTTTTTCTTGGATTGTTTGTCTTACACATTTATGAGAGTTACATATTTTGGGTACTTATTTTGAGGCAATACATTTCCTAATTTGTTGTTTATCCTTTTATTTTCTTAATATCCTTTAATGAACAGAAGTTATTGTGATGTAGAACAAAATTTTTGTCTTTTTAAAAATTGTTAACCTTTTATGAAGTCGTAAAATATGCTTTTATTGTCTATTAAAAGTTTTATAATTTTGAATTTTACATGCAAGTATATAGTTAAATTGTTGTTTGTTTTTATAGAGAAAGTGGAAAAGGAACTAGTTCAATTTTCCTTCCCCATGGATAAACATATGTATAAAGTACTACTGTTAAATAACCAATCTATCTACGTTAATCTGCAAGTTTTCTTAAGAGTAGGAAAATTGATTGGGGAATAGGAATGGGGAATAGGATAGCTCCTGAAGGACAGGAGGGATCCCAGATGCATTGCCAGTGAGAAAGTTTTATAGAGCAACATCGTGACGTGGGTACAATGTAGGCCAAAAGTATAATCGACCCATAAGGTTAAAGTATAGCTGCTTGTCTAATATTGATCCAGTAGTAGCAAGAGCATCTCGATGACAGCATTAACCTTGGTCAATAATAGTTTTAATCTTGTCTTTAGTCTTAGTCTCAGTAGGTTTAGTCTTAGTAGTCTTAGTGGATGAGAGGGGATGGTTCACGCCTAATGAGATAATGGTTTATTTATACAGACAATCTCAAAAGAGTGGTACCAACAATCTCTGGCTTCTATTTATCCCTTAAGTGTGGTTGTTGTGATTTTAATCTTCTTCAGATGTGCCTTCAGCCACAATTTCGATGTGTTCTCATTTTATGCACTGACTCCTTTGAGGAATTAGCCCTATCTGACTGCCTATAATATTTCTACCTTATTTAACTGTCTATAGTATTCCACCCTTAGAAGAGGTACCCTTATGTGCTGTTAGGGGAGAAGGGGTGTAGTTGTCATCTAGCAGCTGAGAAGGGTCAGTGTAGGAGAGACTGCAGTCACGGGCCTTCTCCAGAAAGCTAATCTTAACGGGCCTTGGATAGAAGTCATGTTGCAGTTTAGCTGTTATAAACTCTCTTCTGATCCTAGTGGATCCTGGTAAAAGAAGTCTGGTTGGTTGTTGGTTCCATCTGCATGATAACGTGGTTTGGCAGCCTGTAAGCAAGAATAAACAAATTTTCCAAGAAAATTTTAAACCATGTGTAATCAAAGTATGAACACTAGAATGGAAAAGGCAGGTTGGGGAAAGAGCCATATCCAGACATTGCTTTTTAAGAGATTGGGATAGTGACTGTAGCCAATAGTGACTGTAACCAGCTGCTCTCAGACCCCTCTACTGATGGAGGTTATCTGTAAGCCTGGTATTTCTTGTCATAAGTGTTTCTATTTTTAGCTGAAAGAAGATAGAGGATTTGGTGGTTTTGAAGGACAATTTTAGCTAAGGAATTTAAAGACTTGTGCTTTCATAAGTTCCATCGTAGTTTTTTAGCCTCACTGAACCATAACTGTGGTCAGCTACCAGTGTAGCTGGAAACTGTCAGAAGGGTTCAGGGATTGGAGCCTCTTTTTGTATCTAGCTTTTAGTACTATGGTATTATTGTTTTCATACATCTTTTGATTATACTTTCCCCTTGTGTGTTTAATTAAAATGGCCCTTGTTAATCAAAATTAACCTTTTGCTATCTGTCAAGGTCAGTTAAGTCTCGACAGGTATTAACCAGATCATAACAGTGAACACATTATTCTTGACCAATGAAAGACTCCCAACTTACTGTACATTGAAAACAAAATGCATTGTGTTTGTAAAATCAGTGTCGACACCATTTTATCAGTTGGCAACCTGGGTGGAAGCATGTCCTTAACTCTAATGACATTTATCTATAAGCCAACTTAAATTGTAGACATAAATATTTTAAAGATCCAAAAAAGCAAAAAGAAAAAATTGTTGAGCTCAAACAAAACACCTGTAGATGTTGCTAGTGGTCATAAATTGAGTAGACAGGCACACATAAGACAATTGTTAATAGACCAGAGTGCACTTAGAAGTACTTGGGCAAGTTGAATTACAATAACCCTTTTACAGTTTTTAAGTTTGTGACTCTAAGTAGACTAGTAAGAACTTTTTATAGGTCAGTTAATAAAGAGCTCTTGTAATAGGAATCAGAAAGAATAAAAACCTTTTATACCTGTGAAAGCAAAGATAGTTTTTAAGATGAACCCTAGGCTGATGGTTTATCTGATTGGAATACCCAATAGTCAGGCTTCTCATTGTTGCTTTGATAACCGCAGTTGTTCGATAGCCACAGCTGATGACCAAAACCGCTGTTTTGATAGCCATGTGTAACTGTGCCCTCTGTAGGGGCAGACTATTAAAGGTAATTTTAACTATTTTGGGGGGTGGGGACACTGCACAGGCCAATTTTGGGTGTACAGATGGATTAGGTGGCACTCTTGTATGTATTCCAAACAGCGGGGCAAGAAGGCCTTCCAAGTTGCCAATCTGCCCTGCTGCAGATGTCTACCTATGACAGTTTCTTCCTGTTTTAAAAAGAAACAAGGGAAGAGAAAGTGTCCCTGTCTATCCCTCTTGCTCTGTATCCAATTTAAGGTGTCTGCTAGGCTTACACCGGTCCAACGCCAGCAGTGGCGAACTAGAGGTACAAGGAAGTGACCAGAGCCGGGTGAGCTGCTGTTACCCAGTGCCTGGGCCCCTTTCCTTGTGATCTGTGACCCTTGAACCATACTTAGCTATATAGGCTTTTTGCTTTTAGAATCTTAGGTGACTGGCCTGGCTAGATGTTCTGGTGACAAAAAGATAGGCAGTCCTCTGGGGACTGAGGCTATGGGGTATCCCTTAATACTTGTTTCTGGTAGCTGTTGAAATGTCTGTTGAAATTTAGTCAGTGAATTGACATCTTTGAGGAAGGCATCTGTTTCTCTATCAAAGAGAAAATCATTAGCGAACATTATATCATCTGCACATCCCCAGTGCCGCAAAAAAAAAATATATGTATATATATATGTGTATATATATATATATATATATATATATATATTTCAAAGGAGTAAGAGATTTTGACATTGAGTTTTCCAAAAACAAGGGGAAAGACAGGCATCCTTTTAAATCTCTACTTGGTTTTTTTGTGCCCTCAAGCCATCCCTGAGGTTACTTGCTCCAGAGCAGGTGACTGCTTATCTGGAGAGTGACCAAAAGATATCTACCCTTATGGATGCAGACACCTACCTTCTCTGGAAACTCAAATTCCTAGCTCTGAAGTATATTTCCAAAAGCACAAGCTACAACTGCTTCCCACTATAATAGCCATGATAAAAGAAGGAAGTATTGCTAGCAAAATTAAACCAATAATCAGGAGACCTGAACAACTACTTTCCAGTTCTTTGAAAGAGAGTGAGAAGGGGGAAAAAGGGCAGATTGGAAGTGGTAATAGAACTTCCTAGGCCTGCAAAAGATGTTACCTCTACAGATAGATAGAGGCAAATAATGACTCGGAATAATCCTGCCCTGGACCCTATGGTTAAGAAGTCACTAAGACATTCATGTTACCTAGCTAATCACCTAGGCAATCTCCCATACAAGAAAGACAAGGTGATGGTTTACTCAAAATTCACTCTATGGATTTTTATGTCTCTTATCTATAACACTTATGAAACCTGCAAGTTAAAACCTGTACTCATTGCCTGACAAGCACAACTTACACATTACTGAAAGTACTTTCCTCCCCTATCCACGTGAATGATAGAACCGGGATTAGGAGGGGAGAGAAAACCAGGAGGTTAGGGCTTTTTTGAGAGCACAGGGAATAAGATGAAAGAGTGGTTTAGAAATTCTCTCCTGAACTGAATGTTTCGGTCCCTTAAGTATAATACTTACAAAATACCTCCTCCTGGTGTCACCTAGAAATTGGTCTTTATGCTAGGTCCCAGGTTTCAAATTTTCCATACCTGCTAGATGAGAAATTGTGCCCAAGACACTGAGTGGGTACATCATGTTCATGTGTGTTTTCCCAGATGAGCAAAATTCCAATGTCTTATCTGACCCAGAGACTGGGTATGTGTTCCTCATCTAAGATGACTTCTTTGTCTTTGTCATTAACAAATGTTTATTTTCTGTGGTCTCTACTTGAAAGTTCTTAATTGTTGGACAGGAAGGAAAGGTTGAGACAGATTGGGACTAAAGCCTTTTTAGAGTCTCTGTGATTTTTAGAGGAAACTTACCTCCAAAAAAACCAAGAAGCACAAAGTGAGACAAAAGATCAGAAATTAGATCAGTGAAAATAAAGTCTTTTCTCAGGTTCACAGTGAGTTACTGAGACAGTTTGCCCACGAGTCATCACTCTCAGCCTGGAAATGCAAGAATGGGGAAATCTCAAGAGCTAAGATTGCCTTTTCACCAGTGGAAGATCAGACCGGAAAGAAAACAGAGGGCAGAGCAGGCTTGATATTCCCCTCCATGAGCATGGAGGGGAGAATCAGGCCAGACTGTCTCAGTGAATCCTGTCCTCCCAGATTTAAGGTTCGCAACTGCAGTGTTTTGATTAACTGGCTAAGGGAGTCCTGAATTTATAAGAGGCATTTATATTTCATAAGCTAGGTTTTATTTTTAAAAAATTTTACATTTTACAAATTCACATTTTAGTTAGTATCAGAGTCCAGTAGGGGACATTCTAACATTACTCTTGCCTAGCACTGGTTGTCTGAGATAAGACAATAAGGCAAATGGCCAAACAAGACAAACTGGTCGAGCTAGGAACACCAGTAAATTCAGCAATTAGTAAATTCATACACAAAACCGGAATACAGGACCCTGCCAGGAAAAATAAAATGTCTCACCAAAGAAGTGTCATAATCTTCCCATGTTCTCAAATTTATCATCATTTGACAAATACAAGACATAAAAAGATAAGCATAAAAGACAAGGCATAAGCAAATGGCAAACAAAAATGACAGTTTTTTTTTTTTTTTTTTTGCCGCACCGGGGATTGAACTCATGACCTTGCGCTTGCCAGGCAGGCGCTTAGACCGCTGAGCTAGATCCCCGGCCCTGGTATTTTTGAGACGGGGTCTCACTATGCCGTTCAGGCTGGCCTTGAGCTCACTTTGTAGCCCAGGTTGGTCTCGAACTCATAATGATCCGCCTGTCTCAGCCTCCCGAGTGCTGGGATTACAGGCGTGAGCCACCATGCCCGGCTAAATGACAGTTTTTGATTACCTAAATGAGTCACAACCCATAAAAGCAAACTCTTACCTCCTTCCAATTATCTTGGTGGGACCTCCAAAATGATATGGGGGAAAAAAATGTAACTCCCAACCTGCTAGATGTCAAATAGGATGTGTTCATGTTTCTGAAGTTGAACAAATTTTAAGGAACAATGAAGGTTAAGAGTAGGAAATTTTGGGGGGAATAGAAGTAGCTCCTGAGAGATAGGAGGGGTCCTGAATGGGTTGCCCTTAATCTGCAATCTTGCTGTGTTGGAATTGATAGTCGAGTAGGCAGGTCCTCTCACTGTTATCTTTTGGAGAATGTTGATTCTTCAATGGTACTTTTGACTTTTTTTTCATGTAAGTTTTATACATAATCAGCTCATTGAATCCCTTAACAACCCTGGGATATAGCTGTAAATGTGTACATGTATGCATGTAGGTATGTGTGTATAAGCACACATGCATGTATAGTCCCTCATTCTGTAAATTGAGAGAGTACCTGAAATGAGCCTCCCAAGAGCAAGGTACCCCTGGATCTTGATATTTAAATACCATTCTCTAGTAAAAAGAACCAGTCTTATTGAAGAACTAGTTGCTTCTAGGATAAGAAAGTACAAAATAAGACTGTGAGACACTTAGTTTCAGAAAGTAAGGAGATTGTTTTAAAATGACAGATCATGTTAAAATGACTTGCAGCCCTGAAGAGGTTTCCATTGGCTAAATCTGGGCAGTTTTGGCCACCCCATAAATAATGACAGTCATCAATTATAGTAAAAAATAATAGTAATTGATTATAACTTGCTGAGTAAGTGAATGAGTAGTATAAATATAAAAATGAGTGGGGTGAATTAACTAGAAGATTGATGAGTAACACAGTATTTACATAGCTTCAGAGTACCTAGGGCCAGGAAGTTAGCTCAGTGGCACAGTGCCTGCCTGGCAAGCAAAAGGTCCTGAGTTTGATTGCTGGTTATCCCCAAAGGAGAGAAAAACAAGTAGTGGAATCCAAACAAATTCTAGGGCCACAACAATACAAAGTACCTTCCTATGAAATATTTATTAATTGCAAAGAGGAAATAGTGAATAACTCTATAGTGGAGTCATATACCTGTCCTCTACCGCCTTAATCAGGTCATTGAAGTGAATAATTAGTAATCACAGGTCGGATTGTGGCCAGCTGGTAGGATATGAGAAGAGCCCAGCATCTTTTCTGAGATATTGTTGCATCTTCATTTATCACTTACTTTGTGTTAAAATGTTTTGAGTTAGGACAAATACAGAAAGCTGCACAGGTCATATATGAAAAGGTCAGTAAATTTCAAAAAATAATACTCATCTGTGAAACCACTTCGCAGCTCAAGAACTCGAGCATTGAGCAGGGTGTGGTGGTGCATGTCTATAATACCAGCACTTGTGAGGCTAAAGATTGCAAGTTCACCACCAGACTGGGCTACATAGCAAGACCCTGTCTCAAAGTGCAGAGCCAAATAAAACAAGAAAAAGGAGTCAAACTCTGTCACTCTAGAATTCCCTGATTTGATTCTTCCTTATCGTCACAGCAGTTACTTTTATCTTTGCTTGATTTTGAGCTTTCAGTAAACTAAATTATATAGTATATAATTTTGCATGTGACTCTTTTCTCTCATTATATTTATGATATTTGAGTTTTATGTAGTGATATTTTAATTCTTTTATTGCTACACTATTCTGTTTTGGCTGGGCATGGTGGTACATGCCTATTATCCCAGAATTCTGGAAGGCTGAAGCAGGATCATTGCAAGTTAAAGCAAAACCTGGACAACTTAGTGATTTATTGAGAACTTTTGTCAAAAAACAAGGAAAGACTGGGTCTGTAACTCACTGCAAAGGCTGTGGGTTCAATCCCCAATGTCTCCTCCTACCTGCAATGTACAATGTCTTGAATTTCCAGGCACACATTATCTTTTTGTCTCAACCTACAAAAGTGCTAAGATTATAGGCTCGGGCCACTGCACCCAGCAATTGCTTGCTTTTTTATTTTGTGAACTATTACCATGGTTCTAAATAGCAGACCATACAAAAAGATGTATTTGGAGACATGCCTTGTCCCTCCGTTTCTTGTATTTCCCTTCCCCCATTTTCTGCCCCATTGGCTCCATGCCTGTAAGAATAAAATTCAAACTTTAGAATGATTGACAAGTCCCTTATCATCTCAGTTGTAGCTTGTCCTTAGGCACCATTTGCTGGCTACCTGCAGTATCTTATTCCTCAGACATGATTGTCTCAGTCATGCCTTCATGCCTTTGTGCGTACTCTCCCACTTTGGAGGAATGATGTTCCTATTCCTGCTCTTACAATGCCTGTGTGGGATCATTCAGAACTCCTTTCTGCTCTTCCTTGTATGGGAAGACTTCTTACCCTCATTCTTTCCCCATTTGCATTTCATTCCTCCTCTATTTGATAATTCCCTCCTGTTAATTCACAGTTCCTACAGCATTTGGCTGTGTTTTGTAACTTTCATGACATTTAAAGTATGGGTACATAGGCTTGCCAGGTTCTCCATACTGTGAGCTTCCTCAGTGACAGGGACTTTATGTTTGTATTTCTAGCTTCTAGTCCAGTTTCTTGCACATATCAGTTTTGGATTATAGAGAACAGATTTCAGTTCTTTTCCAGTACTTTTTTTTACTCTACTTTTCATTTATCTCATGGTAGAGGCCCATCATAATAGAATGTAAATCTGTAAAATGTGATGCCCATGATCTTCCTCTTCTTGGCTTTTGCATAATCTCTGCCTTTCCTAATGTATTTGTACACCACCCTGGTAACTTAATGACTTTCTGTGACTCCTGGAAATTAGAATCTAATTAAAATTTAAACTTAGTAAATTTCAGCTTACCATATTTAGTGAAAAAATGAAATCAGTTGTATAATTTGTGGATAGTTTGCAAGTCTAGGAAATCTAGGATATATTATCTGTTAGATTTGCTTTTTTTATTTGAAAAACTGAAGCTTCTTGCCTATTTAATCTATTAGATTGGAAGAAATTGTTATACTGAAAGTAAATCCCTCCTACAGTCTTTTAAAAACCTTAGTAAGCTTTAACATTGTCATTATTTTCGTCCAAAAGGCAAGCTCAATGACCTTCCAAATTGTGTTTCTAAGCTGCTTATGGTACTTTGTGTTCGGCATAGATTATTCAGCAGATTATGTTAAAATGCAAGACTTTATTTCTGTGAATCCCTTCATCCAGCCATCTGTTACTTTCTTTTCTCTCTCTGTATTGCATTCACCTCCTGCTACCTTCCGTGTGTTCTGTCTAATCACAGCTCATTCTCCAGTGCACTACATGCAGCTTGGAAGAGGAGTTAGGATGCAGTGCAGACATCAGATTATAAATGAGGGGGTTTTAGAAACCTGCGGGTGGAACACAAGGCTTGTCTCATGTCCAGAGACAGTGAGCTATGAGAAACCCTGCACTTAGTAATTTAACCTATATTCTTTATTTATAAAAATTACTGTAATCTTAGCACTCGGGTGGCTGAGGCAGGAGGATCATTGTGAGTTCCAGGCAAGCTTGGGCTACATAGACTGTTTTTCACTCCCTCCCCACCCCCCAAAAAAACCCAAGTTAAGATGTTTTACCTTCTTACTTAAAATGAAAATGGGTAAATCATAAATGAATACTCATATGAACATTCCATATTGAACATAACCATGAATCTTCACAGAAATCAGGGAAAATACAATATTGGTAGATTTCCCCCTTCTTCTCCCCTAGTCTTGTCTCCTCCTCTACACATTACTCCTAACTAGGTAGTTACTCCTAACATAGATAGTTTTACCCATTTCTAGCTGTATACAGAGAGGACAGTATAATATGTGTCTGGCTTCTTTGTCTCACCATTATGTTTGTGAGCATAATGTTCATCAGTGTCATACTGTTATGGTTCATTTATTTTCTTTGCAGTACAACAGGCAGAACTGCAGCTTGT
The DNA here is from genome assembly GCA_004365215.1 of Cuniculus paca. Taxonomy (NCBI): domain Eukaryota; kingdom Metazoa; phylum Chordata; class Mammalia; order Rodentia; family Cuniculidae; genus Cuniculus; species Cuniculus paca. The sequence continues at coordinate 1,617 of RJWT010039398.1, read as the reverse complement.
GGATTGGCTGTTTTTATAAGTAAATTCTTATTGGAATAATCAAAATCATAATGTGTGGTTTTGAACTTTAGAGGCAGGACCAAGTACATATGACAAAGGACAGAGACTTTACAGCCCACAGAGCTTAAAATATTTACCATCTAGCTCTTTGCAGGAAGGATGTACTGATCTCTATTGTATAGTATGCCATTGCACTAATATGCAACAGTTTGTTACTAGGTTTTGGCTATTATTTGTAATTTTTTTTTTTTTTTTTTTTTTTTTTTGCAGCACCAGGGATTGAACTCATGATCTCATGCTTGCCAGGCAGGCACTTAGGCCACTGAGCTAGTTCCCCAGCCTTGTAATTCTTTTTTGAATATTATTGTGTCTTTAAGGGCCTATCTGTGACCGTTGCTAGAAGGCATTTATCCAAGATCAGAGACCATGTTCATATTCTACTGTGATACTGTCAAATGGTTTTAGTTTGTACTTTCACCAGTAGTATGTGAGAATTCAGTTGCTTCATATCCTAAGACATGATGTTGTCCGATTTTAAAAGTTTAGCCCCTTGACTAATACGTAATTTTATCTCATTTCAGCTTACTGTGCCCCCTGCACCCCAGTGTTAGGGATTGAACTTAGGACCTTGGACTTGAGCTATATTCCTAGCCCTTTAAAATTTTGAGATAGGGTCTTGCCAAGTTATTAAGTTGCCCAGGTGGGCTTAAACTTGTGATCCTCTTGGCTCAGCCTCCCAGAGTGCAGTGACTGTATGCCTGTACCACCAGGTCTGGTACTATTTTAGTTTTAAGTTATATTTTGATGGCAATAAATGAGGCTGAGCTGTTTTCATGTGCTCTTTGGTCATTTCAGTATCCTGTTTGGGAAGCCTATTCATTTTCAAAAAATTGTTTTGTGGGAGTTATTTATATATTGTGAATGAATTCATTGGTGAATATATGTATTATAAATATTTTTATGATTGGGCTGGGGATGTGGTTCAGTGGTAGAGTTCTTGCCTTGCATGCACAAGGCCCTGGGTTCAATCCCCAGCACCACAGAAATAAATATTTTCTGTTATTTTGAGGCTTCCACCTTTGTTTACTCTCTTAATGGCTATTTAAACTTTTTTTTTGTAATGGGGATTGAGCCCAAAGTCTCTCTTACCACTGAACTATGTGCCCACTCCTTTTTATGTTTTATTTTGAGACAGGGTCTTGATAATGTGCCTAGGTTGGTCTTCCTGCCTCAATCTCCTAGGCAGCTGGGATTGCAGCTGTGCATCACCACACTCAGCTATCTATTTTATTTAGAGAACAGTTCAATATTTTGCCCAGTCTGGCCTCAAGCTCTTGGGCTCAAGCAGTCCTCATATCTTAGCCTCTTGAATAGATGAGGGCCATTGTGCCTAGCTCCTGCTGTATTTTTTTGTACTGGGGCATGGGGAAGGACAAAGTTGTTACCTTTCACTTGTGAATATTAAAAGCCATTCCAAGGTCTTGAGAGTCTTCAGCTATATGGCTGTTTTTCAAGTAGTCCATAGTGTGCTGAATATTCAAAGATTTTATGAAATAAGATGATGCACTATCAAATACTTGAATCAGATATGTGCATTTTTCCTGTAGAGAACTATTT
>RJWT010039397.1:0-12705 GCA_004365215.1 Cuniculus paca | reverse complement strand
GAGGCCCCAAGAGGTTCCAGAATGGTGGCAACATAGAGAATCTGTTCCTCACAATCAGGTTCAGAGTGCCCAGTGATCCAGTCTCAAAATCTCATGTGACTGGTGACTTCTTCCACCCAACAATGTGCAAGCGGTGCTACAAACCCCCATGAATTGCTGAGTATTTAGGTACTGAGTAGATGGCTTTTCCAGAAATTTATGTAAACTTCTGGCACCTAAGCTGAGACTACCAGGCAACCATGCAGTTTGTATCAGATGGGTGTCATGCCTACTCCATGATGAGAAAGAGCAACAGGAAGGGAGTGTAGTCTCCAATGTTGATGTGTGGTTCTTTTATTTGCATGTGCCCCCTACTTCACATAAGCCTTCTGTGAATGCTAAGAAATCCAAGACTCAACATGTCTGTTCCCCTGGGTTCCAGGCTGACTAAGTGACACTTCTTGTGTTTACTTCTGGTGTTGTGAATACTAAGTGTATTAGTAAACACTTAGTAAACCTGAAGTCAGTGCCTGATGTTCTTAGCACTCAAGAAATGGGCATGATCACCCACTTAAAAGATCCTAGTAAGACAATGTAAGAGCAATCCTCATGAAAACTGTGGTACACACACACATATTAACTATTATGGTTGTTGGCCATATCTACCTTTTGTACCGTAATGCCCTTTTCATCCAACATGACATATAAAAAGAAATGAAAGCCATGTCAGCACTCCTTAGAAAATGGAAAGTAATGAGGTATACATAACAGTGAACAATGAAGCAGGAAGAAATTTCAAAAAATCATATTTTTTTTACATCTTCAACATCTTTATTTTTGAAATGATCTAGAAGTGTTAGAACAATTAGATTTGTCTTCTGTGTCTTATGGATGAGGGATGCATTTTTCCCCCTCATGGTAACTACCAAAAATAACATCTATGCCCTTTCACAGATAGTTGTTACAACCCTAGGATTTTTCTCCTCACATTTTCAGAAGAATACATATTTCTTTATGTACTCTACCATAATTTCTATGTAAATATGAGAAGAGTAAATTTGTGTTAAAAATACCCACAAGTAGCTGCTTCCTAGAGTAAGAAACTATACCTCAATAGGCCACAAACACGAATCTGATGATGTCAAGTTTTGTGTGCCTGAAACTTGACCGTGAATATAGTAGCAAGGAGAACCTTCAACTGGCTATAGCCCTTGAATGACACTTCCAGAAACTGAGCCAGTCTCGATTTCCATCTCTCTCACTCTCTGCATCCAGTTTAATTTCTGCTTTTAATCTATCTTAAAGCTGTTCACTTCTTTTTGTTACCCTCACCACTCTCTGAGCACCATAATTCCTAACAGGAACCACTCCAAGAGCCTTTCACTTTGTCTTTCTACTCTTGCCCTGCTCCATTCAATATTCTACAAAGCATTTGGAGTGACCTTTTAAAATATAAATTGGATCAGTTCTCTTCTGAGCTCCATAGCCTCTTGTTGCACTTGGAGCAAAATCCAAACTCATCATCGTGACTGCACCCCCCAAGCCTCCATTGTGTGGGAAGATAGAACTAGCTTAGTTTTTTTCTAGTTTTTCCTTTAGTGCCTGAAAACATTAGGTACTCAGAGAATTTGCTCATGCTGATCTTTTGTGCAGGACCCTTCCCTCTATTCACCCAAGATCCCCTTCTCCTCCTCTGCTCTCAGCTCAAACACCTCGTTTGATAAGTGCACACAAATATGCACACACGCTCCCATCTAACCACACACTTCAACATGCACCTTACAAACACTAAGGTCTCCTTTACTCTTAGAGTACTCTGAGATTTTCAGTCACTATATTTACATAAGAATTTGCAGATGCATCTTGTGATGGTTCCTTGTGATGGTCCACTGATTTTTTTTTCTTTTGGTACACTTTATATATACATAATGATCACTTTCATAATAGGGAATTTGTACCTATACATGATGTGTCTTTCTCCATCAGTTTTGAAAGATAAATTTGCAGGGTACATCTACCTGGGTTGGAGATTGTTTTCTTTTAGGGCTTGAAATACTTTACTCCAAGTTCTCTTTGACTTAAGGATTTGAGTTGAGAAGTCTTTTGTGATTCTTATGGACTTTTCCTTTGTATGTGATTTGTTTCTTTTCTCTAACAGTTTTTAATTTTCTGTTCTTGTGTTGAATTTCTGGAATCTTGACTATTAAATGCCTTGGTGTAGGTTTTTGTTTGATCATGGCTAATTGGAGTTCTTTATACCTCATTTATCTGTATGTCAAGTTCTTTTTCCAAGCTTGGGAAATTTTCTGCCATTATGTCTGTAAACAGATTTTTTATGTCATTTGTGCTATCTCCTGCTTTTGCATTGAATCTGTCAGTCTTATGTTGTTCTTCTTTGCACCATCTAGTGGTTGTTAGATTGATTTTCCCTTGGTATTTTTAAGAAATATTTTTTCCTTTTTTAAAAAATTTATTTATTTTTAAATTTTATTTTAAAGGGAATAAAACAAACAAAATAAAACAGAATACAGCCAATCAAAGCAAAACAATGATAGCAATACAGAACTTTATCAAAATAAAGATAAGAGGAAATCAACAATGGCTACCATAATATATCTCGTTATCTTTAAAATAGCTGTCCAGACCATCAGACATAGGCATGTAAAATTAACCAAATACAATACAAGAACTAAGTTTCTTTACTTCAGTTGTTATCTTTTCAAGTGTGTAACTTCTAATTTCTGCTATGTCTGTGTCTCCCGAACTTGTTCTGCACTGGAGGTCTGAGATTGTATTTTGCTCCATTGTCTTCACATTTTCCTGTGTTCCCCTAAATCAACCCATTGCTGCATCTTGGGTGTTTCCTTCAGAGGCTGACTGTCCCTCAGTGTAGCAGATTGGACTAGGCACCTGGGTTCCTCTGATTTGGGGTTCCTGGAGTGGTGGAGAGGCACTGGATGGTGGTTCACCAAGGCTCTCCTGATAGCAGCAGTGCCTTGGGGTATGGCTTCTTCCTGTTAACTCTATTTGTTCACAGGTTTGGTTCAGCTCTGATACTTCTTTGTTGATTTTCTGTCTAGTGAATCTGTCTTTCTGTGACAATGGGGTTTTGAGGTCTCCCATTACAACTGTTTTATTATTGCTCATTTGATTTTCCATGGCTACCAATAACTGTCTCATAACTGTCTTGGGTGCTCCTGTATTAAATGCATATAAGTTTATGATTGTAATGGCATTTGTGCTATCTCCAGCTTTCTCATTGACCCCAGTCAATCTTGTGTTAGTCTTCTTTGCTTTGTCTTGTAGCTGTTGGATTGATTTCTCATGGTCTTTGCTATTTTTGAGATATCTTTCTTTTCATGATCACTAGCTGATATTCTGTCTTCAAGACCTGAAATTCTAACCTTTCCTTCACTCAATCTGTTGCATATACTTTCAGTGGAGGTAATCCCCTAGATCTCTGTTTGGTCTGTTTCATGGGTTCCATTTATCTCTTATGTGGGCGTTTTTTGTTTCCATCTTTTCTAAGCTCATCTATTGTTTTATTTGTGTCTTCTCTAATATCTTTGATTTTAGGCATCATTTCTTTTTGTACCTGAGAGATCATTTTCTCTATAGCATTTTTCCATTTGGTTTTTTACTTCGGTTATCATTTCAGAAAGTTACAGTGTTTGGCTTTCAACTTCATCCATCATGTTGAGTTCCAGGCCTGTCCTAGGTGGGCTGGGCGTCTGGGACTGTACCCTGCCTCTCCATCTTGCCATTCTCCACCTCCTCTTTTTTCTTTTATTTAGTCTTCTATGTTGATGTCCACCAGCCTCCCGTGATGTATAGTTCTACTGCTAGCATTGAGGCCTCTCTCAAGGAGGAAAGGAGATGTCTTTTTCTCAGGGATGTCCTCCAGATGTAGTTGGTTCTTTATAGCTATCCCAAGAATCTACCTTCTTCTGGTGTTTACAGTTCTGTGATAATGTCCATATTACATCCCAGAGATGTGCTGGATATGGAGCTGATCTTGGCCTCTGGATGTGGGGTGGGTTAGGACTGGTCTTTTCTCAGTGGAATTCTCCAGAGCTGCTGTTTCCTTGCTGCTGCTTCAGATGCTTCATTTCTGGCCTTGCTGATTACTTCACCCTCCAAAGGTGTATGTGTGTCTGTGGGCAGGGCCGTTGTTCCGAGTCTTGGGGCTCCCATTGGTCTTACACTCTTCCAGTCGGCCCTGCCACCTGGGGTGCAGTGGAGGGGCACAGAGTGTGGACTCACTGTCTTCCAGCTGGTCTCACCATCAGGGATATAATCAGAAATCTTTCTTTTCATATTTGCTTAGATTGGCTCATTCTGCTGCATAGAATTTCAATGGAATTTTTAATCTCCTGCATATCTGTTTGAATCTGTTTTATGCATTCCATTTCTTTCTTATATTGAGTGTTCTTGGTTTCCATCATTTTCCTAAGTTCTTCTATTTTTTTTTATCCATATGTTCTCTAGAGTCATGAACCCTGTCTTTCATTATGATCATTATCTCTGTAATTATCTGAGAAAAAAATTTGTTTTGGAGACAGGTTCTTACTTTGTAGTTCAGACTGGCCTTCAACTCACTATGTAATCCAGACTGGCCTCAAATTCTCAGCAAACCTCTTGCCTCAGCCTCCTAAGGGCTGGGATTACAGGTGTGTGCTGTCATGCCCCACTGATAAATTATTTCTGATTTGATTTTCTCTAGAGTCTCATTCATTTACTTTGTTACTTCTACTGTTACCACTTCAGAGAGCCAGGGTATGTGGCTTTTAAATTATTCCCCCTCATTGCATCTTGGGTTCACCTTTGGTGACCTAGAGTTGCATCTTGGTCAAGTGTCTTTTAATTTTCTATTTTTTTAAGTTTAATTCCTGGGTTTATGGTTGTATATTGGTTATGGCAGGTAGCTTTATTGCTAGTATTTAGAACCCTTAGGAAATGACTACTTCTCAGAGATGTTTTCCAGGTGTAGCTGGCTTTTGGGTTTTGAGTCCGTTGCAAGATCCTGTCTCTTCAATATATTGAGGCTGAGAAGTTGCTGCCTTTTTTGTGCAGACCCTGATTTTTTGGCACTGGCCTATAATATTGTTTATGGCCCTTATGCAATCTCAGTCTTTAGTGTACCAGGAAGAACAACTGATTAGATAACGATTATGTCACCTTGACTAAAGGATACAATCATCAATAACAATAGCAACAAACACAGCCTAGAAAATGACAAACTGTGTTAACTGTTAATCTGCCACCTTTAACTATATGAACTAAATTTGCAGTTGCATAACAAAATCTAAAATGAATCAGAAAATCATATACAGTAAATATGCCCTTGATATGGTGATTTAACCCTCCAGGAAGAAAATTTAAAAGGAATTAGGGGAAAGATAGAGAAATAGAAGAAGAGAAAGAGATTAGAAGCAAGACTGGAGGACAAAGGAAGATTGTGTGAACTTTGAGAAAGTGTCAAAGATGACAGGAGGGAAAGAGAGAAGGAAGAAATGAAAATAATAAAACTGAATGACAACAAGAAAACTAGAACGTTTACACCCATATAAAAACAAGAACAAAAAGATCAAGAAAAAAGAAAAGAAAACCAAAACTGGAACCAAAAAATTAAAAAAAGAAAAAAAAAAGAAATACAAATTTTAAAAAATGTCTACTTCAGCACATGTTTCTGCTATCACTGACAGACACAGACACAGTGGGACAACAGCTACAAATATGCTCTTGATTCTAAAGAGACTTAAGAGTTTTCTATTGTGCTGACAGCCTAATGTATATAGAGGGAACTGTAAGAAATGCAGCTGGACCCTGGAGTTGAGACATATCAGATCTTAGACAACCTATTAAACTTTTATGATCCTATTTTTATCACTGGTAAATTGAGGAAAATAAAGAATGAGACTTGTTTCCTACTCCTTCCCCAAGAATTCTGAAGTTCAAATAAGAAAATCATATTAATGCTCTGAGATCTTAAAGAATTCCTACAATTTTATGTTATCATCCTTAAATGAAAAGTTGTGTCTGAAAGCAGAATAGGAAGAGAAGAAAAGACCCACAGAGTAATGAGAAAAGTAAAATGAATGGCAGCCAAACAGTTTGCAAATGAATGTAGAGGTCTGGAGTCTATTGTCTGTCTTTTTAGATTCTAATATTTGAGAAAAGCTAAACCAATCAAAACAATCATAAAATATTTCTCATCTGATCATTTTTAGACTGCTTACATCTTTGGCAAATGAATCCTAGTTGATTGACAGCAGACATCATCTGTATTTTTAAATTTCTTAGATCTTCATGATTTTGAATATTATGTAAACATTCAGTACTTACTTTTGTCATACTTTATTTCATATCTTCTCCAATTTTCCTTTCCTTTTGTAAATGATATGCTAATTTCTAAAGCTCTATGAATTCTTTTATGATGTTAATAATTCTTTTTCTTATGCCCATTTAATTTTGAAATTCTCAATTCATCATGCAATTCAAGCAAAACTTATAAAACATCCATTAGACCCTGTCTCATTGCATTTACTGTGGATGATTTTGGCTCAGGGGGTATTAGTGAGGCATTAGCTACAAGGTTTGCTAGTGGTATCATTTGACTTCTGATTGTATGGTGAATTTTATAAAATGACCATCTTACTTGATTTGGATCCGAAATATATAGCTCGAGTAAGGTGGAAATGCCTCTGATTTTCAAGTGAGAACTCACTCTTAATAAGCACTCTAGCTATCATTTAAAAAATAATGGATCAGGAAAGTGTCTTGTTTTATTTAATCTGAATTTAAAATCTTTAAAGAAAATGCATATTTGGCACAATTAGGTATTTCCTGAAGGCTCATGAATTTATACATTTATTTGATAAACTATTATTCTAGGTGCTACACATTTTTTTTTAAAAAGGCTGTTCACTATGATTTTACCTTAAATTTGTTAGAATCTTGACTTACATTTCATTTATATAAAACTCAGGCTTTGTATGAAGTCACCTTATAGTCTAGAGATTATGCTTGATGGCTGATTCTCAATGCTGGCTTAGCAAAACCTGGGTTGTTACTATGTGTGTACACGTGCATATACTCTCAACTATTCATTTAACCTCATTTTAACATTCTAAAAATAAGCTTGCACCGCAACACCTTGTTGATATGCTATGCTAGTTAGGATAGTGGCTTGGCTGCTTTAACAGAAACCATGAAAGCAGCAGCTCAAACCAGATGGGAGTTTCCTGCATAGGAAAAAGTCTAGGTTGAAAAGAGTCTGGCTAAAGTGCAATCCTGGTCCACGAGGTTATACAGGGATCTGAATGTCTTCCTGTTTTGAGCCTCCACCATCTCCTAGGGGGTTGCCTTCATCAGTGTGGATGTTTGTGCCCAGCCAGGATGAGGGGGAAAAAGTTAAGGACACAGTTTCCTTTCGAGAATGTAACTTGGAGGATGCACAAGGCTACATCTTCTGACTTCCCATAGCATAGAACCTTATCACTTGACCTACACTGAACCAAGGGAGGTTGCAAAAGTTAACCTTTAGCTGGGTTATCATGTGTCCAGAAAAACTCAGGAAAAAGAGTAGAATTTATATTGAGGAGAACCCAGTAATTCTTAGGTGTCCTGGTGTCCTGACTTTCTTCTTAGCCACATATACTCCATGTTGTATATATACATAATACATATTATATATATATAAAACTTATGGAATATATATCTATATCTATACATATATAGATATATATTTCAACTCAAGGCTTTTATACGGAACTGCATCTCAGCCCTTTTTGCTTTTGGTTTTTTGGTACTGGGAACTGAACCCAGGGCCTTCATACTGAGCAGCAATACCAGTCAAATTTTAGTTTTTTATTTCGAGGCAGGGTTTCCTTAAGTAACTCACGTGGGACTAAAATTTGCAATCCTTTCAGAGTGCTGGGATTAAAAGTGTGTACCATCAAGCTGTGCTCTAAAAATAACTTTGAATAGGAACAGATATATAGAACTTTACTATGAACTCAACATCCAGAATCTACACAGTTCATTCTGTTTCTTGACTGAATTCCAAGACACAACAGTTTAACCCCACTGAATGGCCCAATCCTTTTTTTCTGTCTTAGCAATTAGTAGAATGCGATTTTTTCTCTCTCGCTCATCAGAAATGCCTCTTCAAATGAGACAGCTAAGCATAAGCAGTTTAGTAGTGACAAATTCCAGAATTTTATGTATTTGTCATCAGGTAACACCGAAATCAACCCTGGCTTCTGGGGACTCTAAAAATTCTTCATTTATTCATTCACTCAGTCAACATTTATTGACTAGCTGCTGATGCAAGGCACTGTGCTGGCTGGTAGAGGACTGGAGATAAAAGAGTGAGAAAGAACACTGTCTTTGCCTGAAAGGTACTTATGATCAGAAAGGGAAGACACAGAATCTGCATGCTTAGCTGAATACTCTTGCAGTGTGTGAGAATACTGAAGCTGTCGAGTGGGTGGGTGTTCAGAAGCAGACTTGGTCTTACCTGGTGAGGACATTTTTCACTACAGGGCTGGTTAGGGTGTGTGGATTTTTAAGTAATAAGAATGGAGACCTTTCTGAGCAGTGTAAGGAAAGTGGTAGAGACTGGAAAATGCAGGTGATATTACCCAGGCTATTTGTTCTAATCTGAACAAAAGATTGAACACGGGAGAAGCCTGGTAGACACAGAACTCACTTCCTAAGCAGCTCTGTGAGCTGATGCTGGGGCAGACATCTTTAGATTATTATCTGCTCCAAACTCATGCCGCCTGGCTCCTTCACAAGCTCCGTGGCAGCAGTGCCCAGTACAGGGTCATGCGAGGACAGTGTCCACATCCTCACAGGCCCTCTGACTGTCTGCACTCATCTTCCCTTCCAGGGTAACTGGGATCTTTAATTCTTTATATAAGCAAAAATAGTTCTCCTACTTGGCTTTCCAGGTTAACTTCCCAAGATTGATACAGCCCAATAAGTGTCTTCTTAGAAGATTCAGCGTGTTGTACTGGCGTTCTTTTTTTTGGTGGTTGTTAATTTGCAAGTGGCAAATCTTTCTCTACTATCCATGATGGAAGGGTTGCCCCTTTGTCACTGCTTGGGATAGTACTGGGAAAACGGCAGATGAATGATTTAGGAGTGCAGATTACACAGAGTCACTTAGATGTTTATCAAAGGAGACTATTATAAGTGTCCAAGGTCCCCAAAAGTGAGGCTCTCATTGGTTAATTTTTCAGATACAGGAAAAACATTAAATCTTTGGAGGAGTTCACAGTTTTAAAAGTTAAATAAAAACATTTGAGTTATTGGTACTGAGCATAGAAGATTTTGCACAAGGCTCTTGCCTGAAACAGAACAGAGGCAAAATTTAATAATGATATTAAAATGTTAATTTCTCTCCAGTATTTTCACGTATAACGACCTCTGAACTCACTGAGTTGAAAAGAATGGTTTCGACTGTGCCACCATAGGAGAAAGTCTAACTGAACCGTGAGCATTACAAATCTGGAAGTGTTTTGATTTTGATTTACATTTAAATAAGACTCTTTGCAGATGGAAGCCTTGAGACAATCTGTATCTCTCAGGAGATATAATGCAGGAGATATGATGCAGGTTCTGACTGAGGAAGACTCTAAAACCCAGAGAAGGATCAGAAGACTTACCAAGCAGCTGATTACCTTCGTCCTCTTTTCTCATCCCAACAGGGGTAAATGCTAGTGTGACGAAGACGATCCGGGAAGCATGGGAGGATGACAGCCCCAGGTGGTATGCATGTTTGCATTCTTGCTTATGAAGAAGGTTAGAGAGACAGTAAGGGGAAATTTTGATGTGGGTCTTTTTTCAGGTGAGAAATACATATTCAACTAGGAAGTGGAAACCACTAAGTGCTGTTTTCAACTCTGTGACCTAAAGTCCTATTTACGTATTGTTTGGTGGCTTTCTTCTAAGTATTTAAGACTAAATACGTAGATTTTTTCATAGGGTAGCTTGGTAAGTAACAGACTCATGAATACCACTCATGAATAGCTTGGTAAGTAACAGACTCATGAATAGTTTCTAACCCTTTCTACTCTACCTACTTAACTTTTTTCCTGTTTCCCAGAATATTACCGTAGATTAGAGAAAGGTCTTTTTACATACGTCCATACATGCATCTCTACATTTATTATATATTGGCAAAAGTTTATAGACTATCAAAACTTATTTTTTAGTTAGGTTAGTATTATTCACCCAACTGAGTATCTAGGAATAGAAAGAAAGAATGTGGCCTTCAAATTGCAACTTACCTTGCTCTAAGTTGACTCCGGCTACTCATGAGATGAGTAGAAAGCAAATATCCTGCTTTGACATGGTGAGTTTTAGAGGAAGGATGCATGACCTGTGCTGCTTGCTCCAGGCCCATGTGAAGTGCTTATAAAGCTGCTTTTAACAATAGCAATAAAACATCAATACCTAAGAGACTTCATGTGAACCGCAAATAGCCAGGAGACGCTGCATTTGGATATAGTTGCTCAACCTCTGAATTGATTTCTAATAGTCAATTCCCATGTCTGCGAGAAACCCACAGTACGGTTATTGACAGTATTTCTCTTCCATTCTAACTAGATTCAATCTGTGCAGCATTCTTTAACTTCTGAGATTGACACGTTCAGGTTTATTGGCCCTAGAATAGGTAACTGCTTGCATCCATTGGGAAATGTTTTTCAATAAGACAGCAGAAACAGCTTCTGGGAAATTTGGGGCTGCACTTTTCATTATTGGTCTTACAGTATCACTTTGACTGACAGTTGTGCTAGAAAAAAACCACTATGGGATCAGAAGCCAAATAGTAAGTGACTGGAAAACATTTCGTTTTATAACCATAGCCTAAAGAAATCCCATTCAAATGATTAGATAACCTGGGAACCAGTGAGCATATAAACTTAGTAACATTGAACATAGCTAGAAATGAACCTCCCTCTTGCTGGCTGAGTCACACATGACTGTTTGTGTGGTTATTATAGCATTTATCCATTGTCTAAAGGACAATGTGAACTTATTGTACTTTACTTGGAAACATTACTTGGCTAACATCACAGAAGACTTGGGGTCACAGCCTGGCGTCTTGATTGTGAGTCCAGCTGACTGTGTGGAGATGATATAAACACCCGTGTTATCCTGCAGCTCCTCAGCAGCTCTGGGGAATCGCCACCTCCAGGACAATGAAATCAGATTCAGAGACCTGCCAACTTCTATTCTCTCTCAGTCTATGAAAATCTCTTTCTCTCACTTTTCCCTCTATTTCTTTTCTCTCAGAAGCACTGTCCCATGGCCATCATTACTTTCACTCTAGCACCTTATCCCTGGAGAAAGTTTAAGCTTTAGTACATGGGAAAAATCCTTGAGTTGAAGAGGAAGCATATCCTTCCTACATTGAAAAAATATTCACAGAACAGTGAATTTCAATGGGTTTGCAATCTGTTTGAAATAGAGGGACACGAGAAATACAAAGAAAACAAACAAACGAAATCAAGGAATTGTTCTGTCATGTCAGGAAATCATTGCAGTAAATTATTGCAACTCAATTCAGCAAAAACTTACTTTCTCCTATGTACCAGCCAGCCAAATAGACCGTGGTACATAAAATAGAGTGAACAGGTTGTCCCAGCTGGTCAGATGGTAGTGGCTTAGGGTGAGTTTCTAAAAGAAAAGGTAAGCAGAAGGACCTCGAGCCTGATTATGATTTTGTGAGTGACAAATTCCATGGAATGTTTTAAAGAAGAGCCTTGCTAAGATTGTGTCTATAATTTTAAAGTATGATGGGATTACAGTGTGAAAGGTGCATTGAGAGGAAGTAGGAAGTCATGAATCTGGTTAGGAGGCTTTGTTCTTGAGCAATGGTAGAGGCAGTCTTCCCACAATGCTTATTTCATTCATAGGGCTTGGGATAAGAGTACAAATGGAAACCATTTCCGTGCCCCCAGTTCCCACTGTTTCAAACCTGATTTTCTTTCTATCTGCAGTTCATGATGTGTATACACCTACATTTACATGGCCAAGTTCCACCTTTCCGTCTCCTTCTTTTCCCATTTTGGGACCTGCATATGGACTATACCACCTGGTACTTGAAGGATGCTATGTAGGATCAGAGATATATACCAGGATCTTTGGGTTAGTGATTGCACGGTCCTGTGTACACAAAGCACATTCTAAAATTATGGGCATGGCCTGCGTAAGAACACGGATTTCAGGTGAACACATACTCTTGGCCCTGTGTATTCTCTAGCTCTTCATGAAGCCAGGAGTGAGGTCTTCCGAAGCACAAAGGCCCATGGCAGGTGCTCCAGTTAGCTGGGCTCAGGGGAGATATTACAGAATGAGCAAATTTTTCTTAGGGGACACCCTTTTCACTAACATGAGAAGCCACAGAGAAAAACTACACCATGCCTGAGTATGCAATGGATACAAAAAATGACTCAGAGGGAGGTTCAGATACCCTCATACTGTTGTGTTTTAAAAAGATAACACCAGAGAGATGAAAACAAAGACTCCATGTTCTTCAAACAGACTAGTTTCAGAAGAAAGGGTTCCAGTTTCTTTTTCTTTAACTTTAATTGACATAAGTGTTCTCAGATCAAATTTCCCCTTTATTTGTCCTGTGACCTAAAATCAAACCAAGAATTCTTTCAAAATGCAAACAGACCTCATTGAATCTATGCTCCACCTATCAGTGCA
>RJWT010039396.1:0-12679 GCA_004365215.1 Cuniculus paca | reverse complement strand
CTCTCAAAACACAGTCAGCTGTCACCTTCTCTGAAAAGCCTTCCCTGCAGCTCCAGGTTGAGTCAGGTGCTCTTCCGCCCTGAGGAGCTAAGTGCTCGGGTCTGTGAGGCACCCAGCACCCAGTCCTGGGTCCCAAAAAGATGACTCAGAAAAAGCGGGTTAAGTGGGCTGAAGCTTGGCCCCAAGGGTGGGGGAAGGGTGTGAACACTGCACAGAAAATGAACCTCAGAGCTGCCTGAGGCTCCTGGGGTCTGCAGCCAGCCAGAAATGAGGCTGGATAGTGAAGGAGACACCAGCACATGGGCCTGAGGCAGGCAGACGGCAGAAAGAACTGACCGATGCTGCAGGCCTGAGGGTCCCCTAACCTTCACACAAGCCCCCAGCCTCAGCCTGGCCCCAGTGCCATCCCAGTCTGGAGCCATTCCACTGCTACTGGTCTCTGTCCTGGGGCTCAAAGACCCACTGCAGTAGTCCCCACCCCAGCCTGGAGCAGCACTTTTGGGGTCCAGTCAGCCCTCCCCAGTCACCCAAGCTCTCCAGAAACCAATGTTGGATGAATTCCACTTGGCAGATTTCTCCCCCTGCAGTGAGGCAGAGGATGACTCACACAGGGCAGGGGAGGGGAGGGGAGGGAAAGGGACCAGGACGACAGTAAACAGCGTGTGTTGATGAGACACAGAACAGCAGCAATGGTGCCTGGCGAGGACAATGGCTTCAGCAGCCAGCAGCATGGTGACCTGGAGCGGGGGAGCCAGGGAGAGGGAGCTTTACTTGGGACAGGTGGGGTAGGAACTGAAGCTGCTGATTCTTAGGGCCAGCCTGGGTCCCCGGTAGGAGAGCATGGGATTCCTTGAGTTGTTTTGTTTTGTTTTTGCTGTACTGGGGCTTTAATCCAGGGCCTTCACACTGAGCTACATCACTAGCCCATTTTTTATTTCTCACCAAGTCACTAAGTTATTCAGTCTGGGCTTGAACTTGCAGTCCTCCCGCCTCAGCCTCCCAGAGTGCTGAGGTTCTAGGCCTACACCACCATGCCCAGCTGGTGTGGTGATTTTAAACAGAACCTAAGATCATTTAAATTTTTTCTATGATGGTGCATAAACTCTTTAAGTAAGAGGAGACTCATTTCTCAGTGATTCCCCCTCTTTTCCTTTTCGGGCTGGCTTTGAACTAACAGTGATCCTCCTGCCTCAGCCTCCTGAGTGCTGGGATTACAGATGTGCACCACCACGCCTGGCTCCCCTCTTCCTATACCTGCGATTCTAACCCTCATTCCAGTCTATGCTGTTAAATTTGGTATGTATAAACTTTTCTGCATCCGTAGTTTTACAAGTATGTGTAAAAGACAATTTTTATTATACATGATAAATGTTTCAGAAGACAGATGTTTCACCTGATTTAAACAATATAAACATTTATAGAAATATCACATGGTTCCCTGTTAACCTGTACAATTTGTGCGTATACGTGTGTGCATGTAGGTTGCTGAGCGCAATGAATCCAGACACGGCCTTATGCTAGGCAACTCAAGTGCTCTCCCACTGAGCTACAGCCCCAGCCCCAGTTTTTTTTTCCTTTCCTTTTTCTTTTTGGTCTTTTTGAGACAGGGTTTACTATGCAGTTCAGGCTGGCCTCAAACTCACAGTGATTCTCTTGTCTCAGCCTCCGGAGAGTTGGGATTACAGGTGTGTGCCACCACACCTGGCTCCAACCCCCAATTTTTATGTTTTTAGGTAGCAGTTAAAAAATAAATTTAAGCCAGGCATGGTGGCAAATGCTTGCAATCCCAGCACTGTAGGAGGCTCAGCAACATAGCAAGACCCTGTCTCAAAATAAAAAAATTAATTTTTTTCTTCTCAAAATAAAAAATTTAAAAAGGGTTGCTGATATAGCTTAGCATGAAGACCCTAGGTTCAATCCCCAGTACTGTAAAAGTAAAATTAATTTTTAAAGTTCTATGTAGCCAGATGTGGTAGTATATAACTGTAATCCCAACATTCTGGAAGGCTGAGGCAGGAGGATTGTAAATGAGAGCCTAGCCTGGAGAATTTAATGAGTTAGTGAGACCCTGTGTCAAAAAATAAACAAACAAACAAACAAATAAATAAATAAATAAATAAGATTATCTATAAATAGTCCAAACTGGTTCTGTGGGGTACAAGCTTCTCTAAGCACATTACTGTAGCATCTTGTTTAATTCTCTCAACAATCCTACCTAATGCAGTAGGTACTATTACCATCTCTCTCTCTCTTTTATTTTTTTTTTGGTACTGGGACTTGAACTCACAGCCTTGCGCTTGCCAGGCAGGCGCTGTGCCGCTGAGCTATATCCCTGGCCAACCATCTCATTTTGAGATATATAAAGAGAAGGTCAAGCTGGGTGTGGTGGTGCATGCCTGTAATTTCAGCACTTGGAAGGCTGAGGGAAGACGATCGTTATCAGTTCGAGATCAGCCTGGGCTACAAAGTGAGCTCAAGGCCAGCCTGAACTGTGTAGTGAGACCCTGTCTCAAAAAAAGACAAAAAAATTTAAAAACCTAAAAAAAATACAGAGAAGGTCAGAGGACGGCCTCTTACTTGCCCCGAGAACACAGAGCCGGGACAAAGAGCAGGGTTTTGGAGCCATGTGATGCAGGGCTGACCCTGTCCCTCACAGTGTACCCCGACTTGTAGAGTCACCTGGTCATAGGGATGTCCTTCCTGAGCCATAACAACAGCAGTCACCCAACAATGGCATCAGGGTGCAGGCTTGTTTCTCAGGTCCTGATATCCGCTATGAGGAGCCCCAGACAGGCTTTGCCTGTGCCACTGGCAGTGAAATCAAAGGGCCTTTGCTTCTGGTTTCTCTGCACCTTCATTTAACCTCATGGCACCACTGGCATTAGAAAAATCCAAGTGACATTTCTGGTAATGGGGGCCTTTTTGGCTTCCTAGACTTCAAACCTTGAGCATGGAGGAAGTACACACATAGACTGCTGGAGGTAGAAAAGAACCTGGTTTCGAGCCACCATCCCTGCCATTCCTGGTGGTGCTGGTGTGTGACTCCCCAGCTTGGCTCTCCCTCCCCATGGCCACCTCGCCGCTGATCAGTCTATGCTTCCTCAGCTGCTCTCAGGAGGCGAGGCCACATCAGAAGCTCCAAGCACCAGTCTGCCCATCTCTGAGGTGCGGCAGGGGTGGAGGAGAAACAATGAGAGAGGTTTTATTTCTAGAAACTTTAGAGGCGTGGGAAAGCTGAACTTTTCTTTTCAATGAGGGTAGAGTATAACGTGCAAAATGCAAATCTGGGGGAAAAGTGAAACTAAATATGTAGTACTAAGTACCTTCTGTTCATAGTGTCCCTTCTAGTTAGTTTGTTGAACTATGAAATACGATGATGTTCCGTAGTGTTACCTCTGTTCATGAACGCTTTTGTTTGCGAACAATTTGATTTGCAAACAGAAGCATTTGGCAAAATGTTGTTTTGGTTTGCGAACTCTGCATCAGGTGACAAACACAACTGCAGTGACCTTACCCACACAAACATGACCATGGAGAGCTTTTCTAGAATTCTAGAACGAATTCAGTTTGTCAACCGAAGCACCACTGTATTAAAGTCATTATATTAACTTCAGAATATCATCATACTTGGGTATGGAGAGGTGAAGTATGGAGAGGTGACAGTAGGAAGGCCACACAAAGAGAAATCCTACAATTTCTAGAACATCCTACCACTGGCTATCCCATGTGGAGCCAGACAGAGCCCTCCATGCAGAGTCTGGTCATGCCAGAGGGTTGGCTGGTGGTCTCCCCCTCCAGACACAGGCAAGTTCCTACCCTCTTCCTCTTTGACATCCAGCATGAAGCCCAGGGCTTGGCACATGGTAGGGAGCATGACTGGGCAGGTGAGCCTGCATGGCCCCTTAAGGGCTGAATCCCTGTCTGACCTACCTTGCTCCCCAGTCTTGGGCACTAAGCACGTCGGCACTGAACTACTGAACTGGCCTTTGTCTGGAAGGAGACACACTGTGAAGGGCCTGCAGGGAAAGTGGCACAATCTGGCAAAGCAGGAAAAGAGCATGGTGTGTGCAGGTAGAGGAACTCTACTGCGAGCAAAAAACCATGAAGGCTGGAGGGCAAGTGGCTGCTTAGATGGTTATAAAGCAGCCTTTTCTCTGGTCCTCACCACAAGCCTGACAGTGGATGGCAGATGAGGAAACAGAAGTGTAGAAAGGTCAGGGGCAACGCAAGACCACAGGGTAACAGTGGGGTCAGGTTATAACACCAGGACTGCTGACTCCAGTCCAGGCTCACCAAGGGCCAGGTGGTGAAAGGCCTTAAATATCCTTTGAGCGTGTGTCTGTGTGGGCAGGGATTCCAACCATTGTAAAGAGCCAGGCAGAGTTACAGGGCTGACTTGGAGGGACACGGAGCCCTGCCCACAGACACCTCAGGGAAGGCGTCAAGAGAGATGGCGCTGACCACCCAAGCTCAGCACTCGGGTGGAATCAAGCTGTCCCACCACTCAGCTACTCAACCTAGGCTCCAGGGGCGGCCAGCACTGCCTCCTGCAGGGTCCTCAAGGATGGCTGATCTGTCCACTCCCACCTTGAAATGCCCTGAGAAACCAGAAAGATTCTGAAAGACTCAGAGGGAGGAAGGGCCTGCGCCCAGCCCAGGTTTCAGCTCGCTAGGTGTTCTGAGCAGGCTTTTGCCGTTCTCGGACCTCAGTGTCCCCAATCCCTGCAGCTTGCTGAGAGCTTTCCCAGCTCTGACATCTGACCAAGGCATCTGTTGCAGGACAAAGCTGTCCATGCTAACAAGTGTGGCGTCTGGGCCCAGGACAGTGTTTGTTCTGCAGAAAGACCACATGAAGCAGGTGGGGCCGCAGAGCTGCTGTTTTGCTCCTGTTCTAAAGTTTTGAGTGGGCGCAAGCCAGCACCTGCCAGGGCCTTTCTGAGAGATTTGGTGGCACACACCTGTAATCTGTTACTCTGGAAGCTGAAGAAGGATGATGACAAATTCAAGACCAACCTGGGCAACTTATTGAGATCCTGACTCAAAAAAAACAAAAAACAAAAAACAAAAACAAAAACAAAGAAAGACAGAGAAAAAGAAGGAGGCTAGGGAGGTAGCTCAGTGGTAGAATGCCCTTGAGTCACTCCCAGCACAGCAAAATAAAAATTAAAACTTAAGTCCTCTGTGGCTTCTGACAAATGGTATTGCCCTGAGCTTCAGTTCCTTCCTCTCAGGCATAAAAGGAATAACACTGGAACAAGCAACGTCTGTGGGACAGCATTGCTGGCAGAAAGAGAACAGAATAGAGGTAAAAACATGCTGGGGTAAGCAAAAGCAAAAGCAGCCACCTCAAGCGGGATAGAGATCATTACAACAGTTCCGCCTTTAAGGAAGACACGGAGGGAGACGACAGCATCTTGGGCGAAAGTGGGCTTCACTCTCCTGCAGGGAAGGACGCATCTGCCCTCCACGGCTTGGCCTACTCTGAAGTCTGGGGTGGATTCAACCTGCCTGGACTTGACTTCAGTATGAACACGGCACAGGCATGAAAGCAAAGGGGCTGGCGCTTCGCTGCAGCTATAGCCCAGCTCCACCGCCAGGCCCTAGTGAAGCAAGGGCCCAGCCATTAGGGCAGCAGCCCACCTAGGGGCAGCTTCTCCTCTTTGGGGTCTGTGGCAGAGGGACGGGGCCCCATCTATAAGCTGGAAGATGCCGAGGAAGGCGGTAGAAAAGGGAGGCATCTGAAGAAACACACAGGGAGTCAGCTCAGGAATCCGTCCAGTGTTATCCCAAACTCAGTTACCAGTAAGGGAGACAGAAGGGCCTGTGGTTGAAAGTGAGCAGAGAACCAGGCAGCCTGGTCTCCTGCCACTGACCAGCCATATCTCCTTGGCAGGTACTGAACTTCGGACCCTCAGTTTCCTCCTACGAAAAGGGCATCTCAGACATTTCCATTTCAAAGGGCTGTTCCCAGGAGATTCTGCATCTCAAACCAGAACCAAAGAAATACCCGGTCAACGGTCAACGGTACTGGCCCCGCTCTTCAATGCCTGTTCCCGGGTCCTGAGAGGGTCCCTGACATCAGGCACAGCTGCCAGAGGCGGCCAGGGGCCAGGCCACATTTGGCAGTGGCCCTGCAGAAGCAGAACTTGGTCATGGCTGGTTTCAGGCTGAGCCTGGACATAGCCCAGGGCCACTGAAGGAGACCAAAGGTGGTAGAAGCCCTCCGGAGCCCACAGAACCTGCTCCTTGTCACCTGCAAAATCTGCAAAACTTCTGTACACAGAGACCATGATGGTAACACAGGTCACAAGATGGGCTTGGTAAAAGCTGACCACTCCTGTGCAGACGCAGATTCCCAGCGGGGCTTAGGCTCCTTCTCCAGGCAACATCCTAAGAGCCTCCCACACGGTCCTGGCAGAGCCCTGGGAAAGCGGGGGCCACAGAGGGCAATTGCTTTGCCTCCTTACCCCCCCACACTGAAGACAGTTTGTCACTCAAGCCTCTAGGAGCCCAGAGATAAGAGTGAAGGGGAGAACTGAGCATGCTCAGAGGAGGCTGCCCTTTAGAGGTCACTACAGTGAAATGAGGACATGGCCAGCAGCAGACTTTGGTCCCAAAGCCAGGTGGTCCCAGGGTTCAAGACCTCTTCCTGGGGAAAAGAGGTACAGCAAAAAGCCAGAGGAGATTAGAAGAGGCAGGGCCCTCCAAGGCCATCCCATCCAACCTCTGTCTCACAGAGGCAAAAAATAAAGCCCAGAGAGGGGCAGAGACTTAGCCAAGGTCACAAAGCAATCTGGCACTCACATTTAGGATGGTTTACTACAAAACCAGTCCTCATATAGAACATGATGCCAAGCCACTTCACTTGTTTTTTTTTTTTTTTTTTTTTTTTTAAGGCAGGATTTCGTTTATAGTCTAAGCTGGCTTTGAACTCTTGGTGATCCTCCAGCTTCGGTCTCCCAATTACTGGACTCAGGATTACAGGTGTGTGCCACCATGCCCAGCCACACTTCACTTCTGACACGCTGCCTACCTTAACCTCGTGATTCTCCTCATAGCCCTCCTCATTCTACAGCTGAGGAGGCAGAGGCAGAGAGAGGTGAAGGGACTTAACCTGGGCCTGCAGCCTCATCTTTCTGCCTCAGCCATGGCCTCCAACCATGCTGCCTGCAGCCCTGGACCCTGTTTCCTGTCCTGCTGCTGGACTGGTTGGGGAGTGTGGGGAGCAGCAGCCAGGGTACACTGCCAGCTCTCTCGTTCCTTTGCTGTGTGACCTCAGACAGGCCATCGACCCACTCCACACCTCGAGTGCCTCTCCAGCCCAGAGCAGCACAATCAAGTTCTCAGTCTGCATATGCTCGGAGAAAAAAGCAGCAGCTGTCTGAGACCCCAGCTAAGGGGAATGGAGCCCCATAGGAGCCCCCCCAGGGATGGTCTGGCCCGTGGGCCTCTGCTTAACACTGTGTGTGCTGCTTGGGGAACAAAGTGCAGCCCTCCAGCCAGACTCCACAGGAAGGAAGAATTACCAGCAAGCCCTGTGCTTTCCCTCAACCTCAGCGGTGCACGAGGCAGACATCACTGATTCCATTTTCTAGTGGACAAACACTGGCCCAGAGCTTTGAAGACTTGCTCAAATGACACACAGCCAGTAAGGAACCAAACTGGTATTGGATGCCAGGACTACTTGATTCCAGAGGTCGAGTTCTGCCTTCATGCCAGGCCTGCCAACTGCCTCCTGCCGATGAATCCTGTCCTCAGCACAGGTCTGCAGTGAGGACTGGGTGGCAGGCTGGGAGCCCCTCAGTGATGAACCAAGCACTGGGGGTAAAGGGTCTCAGGCAGGGTGAGAGGTTGCCTGCCTCCCTACTCGCCTGCCTGTTGCACCCCTAGAAGTAAGTGACTGTGCCCAGGAAGGAGATAAGGAAGCCTTTGTCAGCTCCTGTTTCCGCCTGGCTCTGTGCTGGCTGCTGGGCCTGCACAGGGCTCACTGTGCGATCCTGCATATGGCACAGAGGCAGGGCACGCATGCCTCCCTGCGGCAGGGCAGGACAGATACGTGAGGCAGCAGGAGTTGGGGGAACAGCCGCTGCTGGGGAGGACACAGAAAGAACTTGTGCAGATGACTTCTAATCAGCTTCCTCACCAGCCTCCCCTTGAGGTGGGGCTGTTGATAGTTATTGAAGGCTTCCATCTCCTCATACTACCCAGTGAGCTAGGCACTACTGCACCTATATCACAGATGAGAAAACTGAGGCTCAGAGAAGCAAGGTTACCCGCTCAAGCTAGCAGGTGGCAGGGCCAAAAAGGATTCAGACCCAGGAAGCTGACTCGAGAGTTAGTCAGTGCTCACCTGCTGGGGTGTTTCTCAACAGTTCCTCATCTGCAGCACCAAGAGAATGATCTGGTTGACGGTTCTCTCAGTGCTCCAAAGGTGGACACAAGCAGGGCTCTCTCAGAAATCCCACAGGTACGGTATTGAGGACAGGTGCTGCCAGGGAAATGGAATGAACCGCTCCTGAACATGAGCCCCCATGCTGCCCCAACTCTTTCAGTAGGTGAAACTCTAGCCTTGGGCCTCCTTGGCCATATAAGGAAGGCAGAGGACTGGATAACCAAACGTTCCTTTCACCCTGACTGCCCAGGATTCAAGGTTAGCCAGTTTCACCACTTACCTGGGTAAGTTAGTTAACCTTTCTGAACCTCACGGTCCTCATTTATAAAATGTGAATATCTCTACCCAAGTCAACAGGGGCCAGGTGAGGACCACCCCAGATAATGAAGGCAGTGCCCAGAGGGCAAACCAGGCAAGGCAGGGCTGGAGCTCGGGCTAGTGGTGCCTCCTGCACCTAGTACAGGACTTTCTCTCACCATTCACTGCCACTAAAACATGTGTCACTCCAGGACCTCGCCCTGAAAAGATACCAGGGCTCTCCCCCAAGCCCCGCCCTGGGCCAACAGGGCACTCCCAGGTGGGCCCTGATTATCACTGCCTTGGTGCTTTCATACTGAGCTTCGGCTCCAAGAGGCGACAGAGCCGGGGCATCAGGAGCCATTTCCGCTGCTGTGTACCTGGTACTGCATGTGGTGGCTAAACACCTGGTAGAGCAGAGCCTACCTGGGCCAGGCCTCTAAATCTTATCGCACCAAACGCTTCCTGAGAAGGAGCAGGGTAGGTTTGTTTCCGGATTCTTGACCTCAGCAGCCCCGTGGCACTTACCAAAGTGGACAGGGAGCAGGGGTCCTGGCTTGACTTCAGTGTGCAGGGCGAGGAAGCGAGCTGAAGGCCAGGTTTGTTGGTACGGTTAGGACAGGGAGGGTGCTGAGACCTACGGGGTCAAAGCCCCGACCCCTCTGCTCTGGCTTCTTACACCAGAGGAGGCTGGGCACAGCTCACAGCCTGCAAGTTCTAATCATGCAAGTGGCCTCGCACAGGGAGAAGAGGAAAACTAGAGGCTTGGACATTTTGTAAAGTGCCCTTCTAATAAGAGGAAGTCCAACAGATGAGGAACGAGAGGGTCAGAGCTAAGTTTAACCCCAGAAAGAGTGGATGCCCTCTAAAGGAGTTCCCACTGCCCAGCAAGTGGCTGTTCAGACTCCTCAGGAGTTGGAAACCTTTGGTTCAGTTCTGGCTCCATTACTTGCTGGCTCTGGACCTTTCCTGGGCCATGGTTTGCTCCTGTGTAAGATGTCGGGGCTGGTTAACTTCTCAGGGGTCTCCTCCAGCTCTGACAGCCTATGATTTCACATAATAATTAACACACACACACACACACACACACACACATCACTTTCCATTTTGCTTTGTACTTTCATGTACATTATCTCATTTAAACCCCATGGCATCTCTTGGAGGCGAGTACAGAGTCTATTACACTAACAATGAAAAAAACCCAAAGTGCAAGGCATTTAGGCGAAGAACACACAGGGAGCGACGGAGCCAGGACTTGCTCCCGATTTCTGGAAAGCAGACCCTGGTTTACATGGGGAGTGAAGCCAGGGAGACCAGCCCTGTCAGGCATGGGTAGAAGGCTGAGTGACTGGTTCAGGGGATCAACCCAGATTCTCCCTCTCCAATAAAAAAAAACTTTTCAAAAGATCAGATTTAATTTTAAAAGTAAGTTGCAAAAGAAAATATCCATGAAAGCTAAAAAGGTGGTTTCACAGAAGCCAAGAACAGTGATTAGCAGAGACTGGAGAGGGTGTGGGGAAGCAGAGCTGCAGACAGGATGGTTATTGGGTACAGGGGTACAACTGAGTAAGAGGAGTAATGCCCCATGTTCCATAACACAGCAGATTAATTAGGGTTGGCAACAATTAATTGAGTATGTCAAAATAGCTAGTAGAAAGGATTTTAAATCTTCCTAACACAAAGAAATAATAACTGTCTAAGGGGATGGGTATACCAATTACCCTGATCTGACCAGTACAAATTGCATATATATGTTGAAATGTCACACTGTTCCCCATAAATATATACGATTACTGTGTGGCAATTAAAAATATATTTTACAAAAGTAGTACAGACAGCATACTTCTATGCTAATTTTATTAAAAAGAAGTTCACACCACCATAGAGAAAAGCCCAGCTGGACACACCAAACCACTAAGAGTTCATAGCTCAAGAGGCAGAAGAGTGGAAAGGATATGACTTGCTTTCTTTTTGAGACAGGGTCTCACACTGTAGCCCAGGTTGGCCTCAAATATGCAATCCTCCTGCCTCAGACTTCCCAAGTTCTGGGACCACAGGAATGAACCACCACGCCTGGCTACACTTTTAAAAATACTTACGCGGTGTTTAAATTTTTTTCTTGCTGGGTGTGGTGGCACATGCCTGTAATCCCAGCACTTGGGAGGCTGAGGCAGGAGGATCGTTTCCAGTTCAAGACCAGCCTGAGTTACAAAGTGAGCTCAAGACCAGCATGAACTGCATTGTGAGACCCTGTTTCCAAAAAAAAGTTTAAAAAAGAAATTTTTTTTTCTTTTTCTTTTTTCTGGAAAAAAAAAAAAGGGATGGGGATTTAGCTCAGTGGCCTAAGCGCCTGCCTGGCAAGCGTGAGGTTGTGAGTTCAATCCCTGGTGTTGCCAAAAAAAAAAAAAAAAAAAAAAAGGAAGGGAAATTTTCTGAGAACCTGCTCTGAGTCATAATTCAGCATTAAACACTTTCCTGTAATAGATTATCTCATTTAATTCTCACAAAAACTCTACAGAGTATAAGAATGCTCAAAGCAGCTTTCTTCACAATAGTCAAAAAAGGGAACCAACTCAAATGCCTATCAGAAGAGAACAAGCTAGCTGTGGTGCATTCAAACAAGGTGATACAGAACAGCAATAGAAAGAACAAACACTGGCATAAGAGACATAAGCAAAGAGGAATTTCACAAATACCTTGAGCAAAAGGAGCCAGACACAAAGGGTACCTATTGTGTGATTCCATTCATAAGAAGTTCAGAACAGGTAAAACCATGGATGACTATGGCCATCAGAATAGCAGTTACCCTGGGGAAATGTGGAGATACAGACTAGAAAGGCCACTCAGGGACCCAGGGAGTATCCAGATGTCCTTTACCTTGATCTGGGTGGCTAATGTGGATGCAGACCTTTAAATACTCACATAGCGGCTTGCTTTAAAATGAGTGCATGTTGTGGTATGAATGCATGTAATTCCTCAATTAAATAAATGAGGGAGGACATGAGGGTAAGAATTATCTACAGAAAAATGACACTCACAGATCAGGTCATCAGCCTACAGTCACAGAGCTGGCAGGGAGTAAAGCTGGGACTCAAACCAGGTCTCTGAACTCTGATGACTGAAAGCTATCAGGCTACGTTGACCCCTCACTGCCCAGAACAATGCCTTAAATCTCCACCTGTGGAGCCAACCAGGCAGCCTTGCTCCTGGTTCAGATGTAGGAAGCCACTGCCACCAGCCACGGTGGTTCAGATCCTAAATGAGGCTCACCAGAAGCCTCAGCACACGGAGAGGTGATCTTTAGCCAACAAGGCCAAGTGACGGCAAAAGTCAGGCCAACTAATTTTTTTTTCTTTTTTTTGAGACAGGGTCTCGATATAGAGCTCAGGTTGGCCTTGAATTCACTATGCAGCCCAGGCTGACCTCAAACTCACAGTGATCGTCCTCCCTCAGCCTCCTGAGTTCTGGGGTTACAGGTGTGCACCACCGTACCAGGCACAGCTAAAACTTTAAGGTCGCCCAGGAGCTGAGGCAGAAGGAGGCTTGCTCTGTGCCAGGAGAGGGTATCTAATGCACGTCCACCACTCCTACCAGACTCACAAAGTGGGATTTCAGATGTGAAGGATCAGGGCCTTCAGGCTACATATGAGCCACACAGCACAGCTGGCCTGGGCTTGGTTCCAATACTGGGCCCAGTGATCTGCCTCTAGGCCACACTGCCTCATGCTTTCCAATCAGGACCCTAGCTCCTGTGGACCCAGGAAAGCCAGATCCTGCCAGTCGCTTCACCTCTCTCCCCAACCGGAGATCAGGCCTGGAGGAAGTGTAAAGGACACAGCTCTCCAGAACTACCCGCACCCTGCTTTACATTCCCAGCCCTGCCCAAGCTCCCCACCCCTCCCTCTCCTCCTCTCCGAGGGGCCACCCCTGCTGCTTGGCACAGATCCCCCTCTCCTGCTACATCCTTCCCACTCTCCCCCCAACTCCTAC
>RJWT010039395.1:0-12680 GCA_004365215.1 Cuniculus paca | reverse complement strand
CACATAGAGCATTGTTTTCTCTCCTTTGACTTTTAATCTATGAATTCCCTTTTGAGTTAAATGTGTTTGTTGGATAAAGCATATTGATGGATCTTGTCTCCTGATTCACTCTACCTGTGTTTATCAACAAATTGAAGCCATCTACATTAATGGTTATGGCCCACATGCACTGGCTCATCTCTGCCATGCTATTTTCCTGTCATTGGCTGTGTACTTTTCTCCTCCATTCTATTGTTTGTCCCACTTGGTGATTCCCCCCTGCCATTCTTCCTGGAACCATAGTCTTTTTTATCTCTTCCTAAAATGTCCTTCAGTATTCTTTGTAGGGTTGGTTTGGCAGTCATGAATTCCTTCAGTTGTTCTTTGTTGTGGAAGTATCTTGTTTCTCCATTAATTTTGAAAGCTAGTTTTGCAGGGCACATCAATCTGGGTTGGAAGTTGTTTTCTTTCAGGACTTGCAATACTTCACTCCAGCCTCTTCTAGACTTGATGGTCTGTGTTGAGAAGTCTGTTGTGATTCTGATGGGTTTTCCTTTATAGGTGATCTGTTTCTTTTCTCGAAAAGTTTTTAATATTCTGTTCTTGTGTTGAATTTCTGGGGTCTTGATTATTACATGTCTGGGTGTAGATTTACTTTGTAGATGGCTAGCTGGAGTTCTATATGCCTCACTTATCTGAATAGCACGTCTTTCCCCCATGTTTGGGAAGTTTTCTGCTAGTACTTATGTAAATAGAATTTTTATGTCTTTTGTGTTGGCCCTTGCTTCGTCATTGATACCTATCACTTGTAAATTCTTTCACTTTGCATCATCTTGAAGTCTTTGAATTGTTATTTCCTGGTTCCTCATTATTTTTAAGAAGTCTTTCCTTTCCCGATCACAAGCTGCACACCTGTTTTCAAGGTCTGAAAGCCTGTCTTCAGTTTCTTTCAAGAGATTTTGCCAGTTCTCAATGGAGATTTTAATTTCCTGGATATCTCTTTGAATCTGTTTCATGCATTCAAAATCCTCTTATATTGTTCATTCATGGTCTCCCTCATTTTCCTTAGCTCCTCTATTTTTTTTAATCTTTGTCTTATTTAGAGAAGCTTAGCAATTCTTTTAATATGTTTTTCATTTCTTCTTTTACCTGAGATAGTATTTCTGTTCTAATTTCTTTTATAGCCTCATGGAGTTGTCTTTTTACTTCAGTTGCCATCACTGCAGAAACTTCAGGTGTGCAACTCCTGACCTCTTCCATGTTTTCAACTCCTGGACTTGCTCTGCTTGGGTTGGAGTCCAGGGACTGCCTTTTGTTTCTTCATCTTGACTTTTTCCTGAGTTCTTCCAAACACGCAGGTAGTGGGGTTTTGGGAAACTCCCATGTTGGCTACAATTTCTCTGGAGCATGACTGTTTGGTTTTGCTGGCCAGTGCTGGCCACAGGTATCCAATGGTGGCCATTGGGTGCTCTGGTGCAGGGCCTACTTCTGTTTTCCCCAGTCCTTGCTGGTTACCTGGGGTGGAAGCATCCTGAAGGCTGCTGGAATGCATGTGGAGCAGGGTCTGCCTCTGCCTTCCCTCTGAGCTGGTTACTAGAGAGCAGGGCCTCCCTTTGTCTGCTGGAATGGGCACAGAGCAGGGCCGGCCTCTGCCTTCCCTCTGAGCTGGTTACCAGTGAGCAGAGTCTCCCTTCGTCTGTTGGAATGGGCACAAGAGAGGGCCTGCCTCTGCCTTCCCTCTAAGCTGGTTACAGGCGAGCAGCGTCTCCCTTTGTCTGTTGGAATGCATGCTGAGCAGGGCCTGCCTCTGCCTTCCCTCTGAGCTGGTTACAGGCAAGCAGCATCTCCCTTTGTCTGTTGGAATGCATGCAGAACAGGGCCTGCCTCTGCTTTCCCTCTGAGCTGGTTACCAGAGAGCAGGGTCTTCCTTTGTCTGTTGGAATGCATGCAGGGCAGGGCCTGCCTCTGCCTTCCCTCTGAGCTGGTTACCAGGGAGCAGGGCCTCCCTTCATCTGTTGGAATGCGCACAGAGCAGGTCCAGCCTCTGCCTTCCCTCTGAGCTGGTTACCGGCAAGCAGAGGTCTCCTGGAGTAGGTTTTAAGATAACAATATGTAGTATATTAACTAGTGTTAATTTCCTATTATTTTGTTTTGAAATTCTGTATCTTTTTATCCTTTTTTTGTTTTTAAAATAAAAAAATAAAAATAACAAAACAAAACAAAATGTAGTGGATTATCTACTATTGCAATATAGTTTGGTTTCAATTTGAACCAGAAAATGAAGAGAAATGGGAATGGCATAGCAATTTAAATTATGAGACCATTTTTAATTATTTAATTATTTTAATTAAATTATTTCTCCTTAAAACATAGAAGGGGCAATAAAATCCCTTATTTTCAGGCTTTTGTGACCTTTTATCTCACAAAAATCCCAGAAACCTTGGTATTTAGAGTGGCCCTTGAGGAAGAGAGAGATACCATTGGTGAACCTGTCCTTGGATCACCTCGTATCTCTAACAAGGATATAGGTCTCTCCTATCTGTTTAATGAAGAAACTTCAGATGGGACCCCAGACACTGATGACCCAATTGCTGGACATGGCATTTTCTGTGTTCAACTATCAGAGTCTGGAGAAAGGTAAAAAGAATAAAGCTAGAGTTATAGTTGTTGTATTGGCATTGCTTTGCTCACCCAAATCATCTAAGGAAAAACTGAAAGATGATCAAGTGCAAGAAGTCTAGATGTTGGGCATGTAAGTATACCAAGCCTCTGCTTGGGCCCTCCTCCAAGTGTCAGATGGCCAATGTGCCTGATTCATGGCACTAGAGGATTGACCATCCTGTTCCCAAAGAAGGACTAAGCCAGCCAAAACCCTCGTTATCTGATCTGACAATTGAAGAAGCCCAAGGAATGCTACAATGCCCCTGTTCGTGGATATTACCATCTGCTACACAGAAGCCTGGGTAACACTGGATGTCATGGTTGAACCAAGTCAATGATTTAATTCTCTTTGGACTTACTTCTCTGGAAAACCCTCCTCTAGATCAATAGCCATAGTTGGGGTCAAAAAAATCCCTAGTCAGTGTCTTTACTCCTCTGCCATGTCACTTTGAAGGCCAGGTGTTTAACCATGAGTTTCTCATTGTCCCACAGTGTCCTACACCCTTGATAGGAAGATTTACTAGCAAAATTGGGACAATTTTATAATTGTATAAGCCCAAAATGAATTCCACCTATTGGTCTATGTCAGGTCTTCCTGACCTAATTAGTCATTAGGTGGATCCTTCTGCAGGTCATAATAAAATACATGATTTAAGAAAACCCTTCCTCCTCTACATATCAGAAAACAGAGCAATTGTGTTGGACATCTTGATTCAAATGCTAGAACATGAATTCTGCCTACTGGCATACTTTTCAAAAAGTTAAATGGAGTGGCTGTGGGATGGTCACCATGCCTAAAGACAGCAGCAGCTATAGCTATGCTAAGAAAGAAAGGCTTTAGGAACAAAACTAAAAGTCTTGACTCCCCATCAGGTCAGAGTGATTCTTGAAACCAAAGGTCACTTGTGGTTAATGGAGGAATGGCTTGCCAAGTATCAAGTCATGCTTTTAGGCACTCCTGAGATTATTATGAAACTTTCAGAGCTCCTAATTCTGCCTCTCTGATGTCTACAGGCCCAGAAGTTAGCCATTCTTGTGAACAAGTGATCTCCCAGACTTACACAAGCAGGCAGGACATCAGTGACCTGCCCTTTCAAGACCCTGAGGAGGTGTGGTTCACTGATGGAAGTAGTTTTGTCCAAGAAAGACATAAAGAGGCAAGTTACACAGTTTTCACTTCACAATATGTCATTGAGGCCAACTTCCCCCAGAGACCTCTGCTCAAAAAGCAGAGCTAATAGCTCTTGTTTAGTCAACGACATTAGGAAAAAGCAAGCTATGTATCTATACAGACTACAAACATATTTTTCTGTTGCTACATGCCCATGCAAAATCTGGAAAGAAGGTACTTGATGACTAATAAGCAATCATCTACCAAACACAAGCAGGAAATATCAAACACAAGCAACTCTTGGAGGTAGTCTATCTTTCCAAGCAGGTCACTGTTATTCATTGCAAGGGATTCAAAAGAGGCATGTTTAAAGTCCCTTTGGAAAATCAAAAGACTGATAGGCAAGAAGGGCAGCTCTACCATCCCTGAAGACCAGAACCCAGTGATGGCAAACCTCTAAGAGCTTTCAATGATATGAACAGCCTACTATGGCACACATGCAGTAAGGTTTCTACCACTTCCCTAGCCTTACACCCAGTTCCCAAGGAACCATTCTGGTCTTTCTTCAAGAGACAGTGATAAGCTATAAAAGTGCTACCTGGGAATTGGTCACTATAATTTTCACAGGACTAAGAAAGCTATTCCTGAGAATTTCTAGAGGACCTAAACTTCCTCTGCGAAAAGCAACACTCTAGTATTTCACTTGGTGTAAAGAAGTAGAGTCGCTAATGACCCTAATTCATCACAGTTTAAATGGTTACCTGTATTGAGGTTCCTGTTTTTAATCAGATCCATTGTATGGGTAATCTTGCTAAGGCTATGGCTCTCAGGTTTAAGATAGTTTATCTAACCTCCCTCTTTGCCATACTTTGTCCACCACAAGAAGTGTAGAAATCTGACCTGCTCTTCATATTTGTGTTCTACATCCCCAATATAATAGTAAAGTTCACTAATTCCCTTCTTGTTGTCTTCTAACAGCTTTTTGCTTCAACCCAGTCAGTGAGCCACAGCACCCCAAGTTGGAGAGCACATAATCCCCAGTAGGTAAGGTCTGTAGCTCCTCTCAGCCAGAAGATATAGAAGACAGAGACCTCCCCTCCCTCAGCATTCAATAAAGAATTATGGAGATAAGCTCAAGGCTAGCCTGAATGGCATAGTGAGACCCTGTCTCAAAAAGACAAGGGCCGGGGATCTAGCTCAGTGGCCTAAGTGCCTGCCTGGCAGGCGCAAGGTCGTGAGTTCAATCCCCGGTGCCAGAAAAAAAAAATTATGGGGATATATATCGCCCACGGGGAAATGATACAGGAAGGTAGGATGTAGTTAAAACATGCTAGGAAAGGAGGTATGACAAGATCCCGGAACACATGTGAAGAACAGTTTCCAAAGTGTTGCACATGGGCTTCTTGCCAGAACTCAAGTAGGTTTTCGATAGGTTGGCCTACAACTGATGTCAGCCTAAGGAGTGGGTGATACAAAAAAGGACAATCCACACTGAGTCTTTGCTACTGTGTTTTCTCTTGCATGGTGGCTCACCTTCATGCTGTAGGGTGTACACTTTTTCCTATTTTTGCTTGGCTCAAACTTGCTCTGCAGATACTGTTTCTTTTCTTACCTTTAATAATACTTTGCTGTTTGCATCTGTCTTGACCAATTCATTACTTAGGTCAGAAAGAATTTAGAAACTACCTCCAGAAGAAGACTCCAGCACCCCAAAATCTGGTAACACTCTCAGTTCTATTATAGGTATGTTAATCATTTAGGATGTCTATCTAAAAGTTGGCAAAATAAGGCTGATTAGCTCTGAATTTACATCATCTCATTCCCCTTCAAGATACATGATTTATAGAGACATTCAACTATGCCCAGAATCCTCTAGCCATTGTCCAAAACCTGTGATCACCTAGATTCCAAGAAAAGCAGATCCTCATATTACCAGCAACTTAAGGTTTATATGCTCACCTTCACTTGCTTGCCACTGACCGAATCAAAGGTGACCACATATTTTTGTAAAAAAGGTAAAACATTTATCCAGTGTTAACTCTAAGGAGATTGAGCAGCCCATTTGCCTGAAATCCCCTTGCACAGGTGGGTAAGGGTCTTTTATAGTAGAAACAGGGGAGAGAGACAATGCAGGTATGGATGTTTGTTTTATCATTTCCAACTGTCTTCAGCTCATTGACCCCTTTCTTGTAGAAAAACACTGGACTCCTCCTGGTGTGGCATCTGCATATTCTGTCACTTTTGGCCTGAGGAGATGAATAGGTTTTGGTTATATGCTCAGCAGGAGGAACTTTGGAGGAACTGTTTATGTATAGAAGGAAAAAACTCTCACTTTTAAAGTTCTGTTTTGCAGTGAGTTACACTTATATAACAGGAATCACCAGAGATAATCATTTTCATAGGAATAGAATCACCTCTCTAGTCATGAGGTCTCCAGAAGTAAGAAACCAGTTCTGAGAAAATCATGAATCAGAACTCAGCTCACCAGCTATGAAACTGTTCCCTCTTCTTTGTTCATGGGCCAATCTGAACCCCTGTATCAGAGGGTGACCCCCTGCTACTCAAGCTGGAGTCTTTTCCTCATCTTCTCTTTTACTTTGCAATTAAAACTTTTTCAGTAAATTTGTGCTTTAATTTTAATTTCCATTATTACTAAAGCTAGTGATATAGGGAGTATGATATAGGTATGATATGGGACCTCCAAATACTCCAAATAATATAAGGGAGGTATTATAACATTCAACCTGCTAGATGTCGGATATGCTGAGTTCATGTTCACTAAAATTGAGGAATGAATTTTAGCAACAACAGAGGTTAAGAGTATGATATATTTATTAAGGAAAACAAGATACCAGGTTTTTTCAGATGATGAAAGGAACCAAGCATGTACTCCCTGAGAGATGGAGAAAGCTTTTGTTCACCTAGGTTGGCTCAAAGAAGCTCATGCTTCATAACTTCTGAGCTCCAGAGACAGTGTTACAGAGGTTTTTATAGTTTGTGTCAGGAAAAAAACATGAACTCAAATAAAGAAAATTACCCAAAACAACAGGTTTATAATTTTGGCCATCTGGTCAACCTCGGTCAGGTAGGGAGTCCTAACCAAGGGCAAGGGAAGTGAAGATAGGTGCCACAATTCAGGAAGTGAAACCCCAGTATATAGAGGGAAGCAGTAGGAGAAGGGAGGCTCCCAGAACCTACAGGTAAGAAAGCTGTGAAACCTCTCTATTATCAGACCAAAGTGTAGCCCAGGCGGGAGAAGGAAATAAGGAATGTGCTCCACTGAGGGCAAAAACTGCTGCAATCCAACAAGGTAGAGAATCACCCTTTAAAATAGATCTTTATATTTTTTTCTTTGATACCTTCCAAGAGAAACAGAAGGGGGCCTGAAAGTGGGTTGCTGAGGACCCCACTTTTCCAGGGAGTTTTATGAAGCAAAACCACATAGTGGGGCAGGTATAAGTTGGACAAAACTATAATCAACTAATAAGATTACAAGTAAGTCGCTTAGGTAACACTGATCCAATGGAAAATCACAAGGTGGGTATGAGGTAGAACAAAACTATGGTCAACCAATAAGGTTGTGAGTATAATCATTTAGGTAATGTTGATTAAATAGGGATCAAATAGGGAAGCAAGTCACATAGCAAGTATACATGGATTGAAAAAGGACATTTTCTGGAAGGCCTGGGCTAGGGAGGCTTTGACCTCCCCACCCAAGGTGATGGATGCCTACTTAAAATAGCAATCACTGCTGTTTGTCCTTAAGGGAAGTATCTAGGTGTAGCCATTTCTCCTTGTCCTGAGGCCTAAACTTCAACAAATGCACTTCCAGGCATGGTTGCTATATGTGCCCATCCTCTACACTGCCCAGCCCTGTCTGACTGCCTATAATATTGCTAATTTGACTGTCTATAATACAAGAACCAACACTAGCGAGTGACACAATGACATTATATTTCAACATGCCCCCACTACACTTGTATGACTTTTCTCATCATTCACTTCAGTAACAATCAAATACTATACGTACATCTACTGTATTAAGAATCCCATCAATATTATCAATATTTGAAAAACATAAAGTAAGACAATGACCAATTTTGAAGTTTTTTAGTTCTCTAATATTTGTTCAGTGTGATAGTAGGACACTCCAATTTTTTGAGATAACATAATACTGTCTACTAGAGATCACACCATTCATTTTAAGGTTTGTTTACTTTTGTTTTTGGTACCGGGGCTCAAACTCATGACCTTGCGCTTACCCACTGGGCAAGCACTTGAACCCTTGGGCTAAATCCCTGGCCCCATTTTAAGGTTTACAGATGAAGAGATATTTTTTTGTCATGTTTTACCCATTTTACTTTTTTAAGTTAAGTTTTTTACATTGTATGTATACATAATGATTACATTCATCATAGGGAATTTGTGTCTATACATGATATATCTTAATTCTTTTTTCCCCCATTACCCTATGCTCCTTTCAACCCTCTTCCCCTCCTTATTTACAAAAGTTTTGTTTCCATTACTCCTTCTTTTCTCATTTTTTTCTTTTCACTACTTTCTCTCCCCCCAACCACACAGTTCCTTTCTTCATTTGAACATTTTTTTCCTATTTCACAATATCTACTATACATTTTGGTCCTTATTTACACTTTTGGTTTCTCACAGCAGAGAAACTCTATGGTATTTACACATGTGTATCCTATTTTTTTTTTTTTTTTGTGACACCGGGGATTGAACTCACGACCTTGCGCTTACCAGGCAGGCGCTTAGGCCACTGAGCTAGATCCGCGGCCCATGTTTTTGAGACAGGGTCTCACTATGCCTTTCAGGCTGGCCTTGAGCTCACTTTGTAGCCCAGGCTGGTCTCGAACTCACAACGATCCGCCTGTCTCAGCCTCCAGAGTGCTGGGATTACAGGTGTGAGCCATCACGCCTGGCTCATGTGTATCCTATTTTCTTCACTTGAGAATATATTCTCAAAGTGCACCCATTTAGCTAGAAATGTTTCAAGATTATTTTTCTTTCTGGCTGAGTAGTACACCACTGTATAAAAGAATCACATCCTCTTTATCCATTAATTGGTTGATGGACATTTGGGCTGTTTCCAAGATATAGCTATTACAAACTGTGCCACTACAAATATGGGTGTGCATGCATCACTGTGATGCTTTTAATTCCTTTGGGAAGATACCAAGAAGGGGAATAGCTAAGTCAAATGCAAGCTCTAGTCCTAGTTTTTAAAATAATCTCCACCTTGATTTCCATGGTGCTTGCAACAGTCTACACTCCCATCAACAATGACAAAGGGTCCCTTTTTCCCCACAGCCCCTCCAGCATTTGTTACTGGTTGACTTCTTGATGATAGTCATTCTTTCTGGGATGAGATGGAATCTCGGCAGAGTTTTTTTTTTTTGCGGCACCAGGGATTGAACTCACAACCTCATGCTTGCCAGGCAGGCACTTAGGTCACTGAGCTAGATCCCCAGCCCTTCTCAGCAGTGTTTTAATTTGCATGTCTTGAATGACCAATGATGTCGAACATTTTTTCTTTTATATATATATATATTTTTTTTTTGCCATTTCTACTTCTTCATCTAAGAAATCTCCACTTATTTCAGAGCCTATTTGGGCTTGGGTCTTTAAATTGGAGAGGTCTGACTTTTTTGAGTTCTTTATATATTCTGCATAGTAATTCTTTGTCTGAGGAACCGCTGGCAAACATTTTCTTCCCACACTGTGGGTTGTCTCTTCACTCTGTTGCTGGTTTTTCTTACTGTGCAAAAGGTTTTTAATAAGATGAGATCCTGATATAGGGGAATGAAACTCCCAACCTACTAGATGTTCCACACGAGTTTATGTTCTCTAAAATCGAAGGATGAATTTTAGGAACAACAGAGGTTATGAGCGGGATATATTTATTGAGAGAAAGAAAGCTTCTGTCTGAGAGAGAGAGACAGAAGGGGTCCCGAGTGGGTTGCCAAAGACTCTGGCTTTTCTAGGGACTTTTATAGAGTAAAACCACGAGGTGAAGTGGGTCCAAGATGGGGAAAACCTGGGAACTCATAAGGCAAATGGGCATGAGGTAGGAAAGAACTATGATCAATCAGTAAGATCAATTATTCAGGTAAAACTGACCAAATCAGGGGTGAATAGGGAAGCGAGTCACGTAGCAAGCAAGAATTCTTAAGGATCAGTGACTCTTCCTATAGGGGATTGGGATGGTCAAGGTAATCCATACCTATTTAGAATGTCAATCCCTGATGTTTCTATTTAGGGTGTGGTTGTATTTGTTTTGCCTTTTCTCTTGAGATCTGGCTTATAGCAGGAGGTGTCTGTCTCCTCCAAGGTCACAAGACATCTGATCCTCTGTGTAGCTTTCTCGAGGGTCTGGCCCTATCTGACTGCCTATAATATTTCTAACTAACTCAGCTGCCTGTAACAATCCCACTTGTTGATTCTTTGTGATAGTTCCTGTGCAATTAGGGTTTTGTTCATAAAGTCTTTGCCCACATTAATGTCTTCAAAATTTCTACCTATTCTATCTTGCAGCAGATTTAGTGTTTTTGTTTTAATATTTAGCTCTTTGATCCATTTTGATTTTAGTTAAATTTAGTGCATGGTGAAAGATATGGGCCTAGTTTTAATTTTCAGTGTGTTGAAAGTCAGTTTTTCTAGCACCATTTATTAAAGTGGCTATCTTCTAGTAAAAGTGTTTGGATCCTTTGTCAAAGATAAGGTGGTAGTATGTCTGGAGCTGTTTTTACAGTCTGTTTTTTGCTGTCTTTTTTGGGGGTTTGTTTTTTTTTTGTTGTTGTTGTGTTTTTTTTTTGTTTGTTTTTTGGTTTTTTTGCTGTTTTTATCAAGGTAGCTTTGTAGTACAGTTTCAAGTCAGGGATTGTGATACCCCCTGACTTGTCTTTATTGCCCAGGATTGTTTTTGCTATTCTAGATCTCTTTTAGTTCCAAATGAATTTTAGGATAGTTTTCTTTAATTCTGTAAGATATGCTGTAGGAATTTTGATCAGGATTGCATTAAATCTGTATAACAATTTTGGAAAGCTGAGCGTGGTAGCTCACGCCTGTAATCCCAGCACTCTGGAGGCTGAGACAGGAGGATCATTGTGAGTTCGAGGCCAGCTTGGGCTACAAAGTGAGCTCAAAGCCAGCCTGAACTGCATAGTGAGACCCTGTCTCAAAAAGACAAAAAAAAAAAATGTACTTCAACTCAACAAAAGTCAAGGGCCGGGAATTTAGCTCAGTGGCCTAAGCACTTGCCTGGTAGGTGCACGGTCATGAGTTCAATCCCCAGTACTAAAAAAAAAAAAAAAAATTTGGAAGTATGGCCATTTTCACTGTATTGGTTCTTCCTATCCAAGAACAAGGGATATCCTTTCATTTCATGATATCCTCTTCAACCTCCTTTTTCAGAGTACTGTAGTTTTCAATATAGAGGTCTTTTACTTTCTTCATTCAATTGATTCATAGGTAATTCATTTTTTTCAGTGATATTGTGAAAGGTATTATTTCCCTAATTTCTTTCTCAGTGAGTTTGTTTTGCATGTATAGGAAGGCTACTGATTTTTGAGTGTTTGTTTTGTTTTGTTTTGTTTTAGTACCAGGGATCAGACTCATGACCTTGCACTTCCAGGCAGGTACTTTTGCTACTGAGCTATATCCATGGCCCTGAATTTTGAGTGTTGACTTTGTATCCAACTAAGCTATTGAATTTGGTCATTAAACCTACAAGGCTTCTGATGAAATTTTTGGGGTCTTCTATGCAGAGTATCATGTCATCTGAAAATAATGATAATTTAACTTCTTCTTCTCCTATACTTGTTCTTTTATTTCTTTCTCTCATCTAATTACTCTGACTAATGTTTCCAGAACTGATATAGGGGAACAAAACTCCCAACCTACTAGATGTCCAGTATGAGTTTGTGTCCTCTAAAATCAAAGAATGAATTTTAGGAATAACAGAGGTTAAAAGCAGAATATATTTATTGAGAGTGTTATAGGCTATAAATTTTCTAAGAATGCTGTGCAGCAGTGCAAATTGTGAAACCTATTGTCTGACTCCACCAACTGTGTCTATTTCCCCTTGCAGTCGAATTGATTTGGAAACAGCATGTCAACATAACCTATAACTAACTGTAAAAGGTCCCTTTTCAGTTATTCTAACCTGTTATGGGCAAATTGTCACCAAGGTACTGTTCTCCACCCCTTCTTTCCTTTGCTCCTCCCCTTACGGTCAAAAGCTTTAAAACCCCAGCAACCCTAGGCTGGGCGCACACTTCCTTACTCCTGCATGAGGACGGACAGTGTCGCCACTGAGCTCAGCTAATAAAGCGCTTCCTTTTTCTTTTTTGTAGTCTGTTGCTTTTATTTTTGGATTGGATTTCTTGCCCACAGCAGAGAGAAAGAAAGCTTCTGTCTGAGAAAGAGACAGAAGGGGTCCTGAGTGGGTTGTCAAAGACTATCTTTTCTAGGGACTTTTATAGAGCAAAACCACGAGACGAGACAGGTCCAAGATGGGAATAATACGTGAACTCGCAAGGCGGATGGGCATGAGGTGGGATGGAACTATGGTCAACCAATAATATTAATTGTCCAGGTAAAATTGACCAAATCAGGGACAAATATGGAAGTGAGTCACATAGCAAATGGGCATTCTTAAAGAGCAGTGACTTCCTGTAGGAAGTTGGGATGGTGACTCCTGGTTTCAAGGTGCTCCATACCTATTTAGAATATCAATCCCTGATGTTTATACTTAGGGCATGGTTGCATTTGTTTTGCCTTTTGTCTTGAGATCTGGCCCACCATTGGAGGTGTTCTTCTCCAAGGTTGCAAGGTATCTATCTGGTCTTCTGCATTGGCTCCTTTGAGGGCCCAGCCCTGCCAACTGGCTATAATATTTCTAACTAACTCA
>RJWT010039394.1:0-12683 GCA_004365215.1 Cuniculus paca | reverse complement strand
AAAGACCAGCTTAAAGAGATTGCCTTTATTTCATCTAACTTAGAACTCTGGCAGGACTAAGACAATTAGTGTTGTGGAGTCATCTGTCAAAATGCAAATGTATCAACCACTTTGCACTGGGACAAGGGAAACAGCTGGAAGGAAAGTCAAAAAGATTGAGAGCACATGATGGGGGATGAAATGCTTGGGGAATAAGAGCTTTACAAAGCTCCTACAGTTTGTGGAAATCTGAAGGCTATGTATACCAGAGCTGGCCAATGCTCAGAAAACACCAGACAAAGTCCTAAGTTCTTACCTCTAGCTGACTTTCAGACTCAGTGCAAGCAGAAAGCAAAAGCTAAGGCAGTTATAAACACGCTGAGAGCTGAAAGGCTTGCCCCAATACATACAAAGATCCTAACTACAGGGCCAGTGGTACAAGTCAGCAGCATACCTGCCTGGCAAGCACAAGGTCCTAAGTTTGATTCGACTCTGAGTACCAAAAAAAAACAAAAAACAAAAAACAAAAAAAGAGCCCATCTACAAAAATTGAGACATGTTTTTTTCCCCAGGCATTTGAAGAACATCTCTGTTGAATCACAAACTACAAAGTTAGTTCAGAAAAGTCACTAAACTACAATAAACAGCAGCAATAAACAACGAGGAGAGGAAAGAATCTGATTTCCAGTTAACACATCAGAATATCCAAAAGTCCAGTTTTCAACAAAAAATTAAGCATCTAAAATTTTTTTAAAAAGAAAAAAGTAGCAGGCCGTGGATGATGGCACATGCCTATAATCTCTGCACTTGGGGGGCTGATGCAGGAGAATCTCTCAAGGCCAACTTAGGTTACATTGTGAGTTCCAGGCCAGCCTGAACTACATAGCGAGACCTTGTCTCAAAAAACAAAAAACAAAAAACAAAACAAAACAAACAAACAAACAAAAAAAAGTGAGGCAGGTTGTCCTATAATGCAACTGAGCAACTCATCAGAAAAAAACTCAAGAATGAATTCATTCATGAATGAAATATAGTTGCTAACCAAATCTGACTGCTTTTAGACAATCTCTTCTAGGTGACAATATTACTTGTCCATTTTTATTTGGTCAAATGAATGAATGAACTTCACTGAGCATAGTTTGAGGGTCAGTGTTTGCTTTTTTATTAAGTGGACTAATATAGCTGATCTATTTAACCTAAACTTTGGCTAGACTATTTCACACAATTTCATACAAGCTGTGATCAAACAATACAGTCAATGATTAAATTTTTTAAAAAATTATTATAGGAAAAATCATATTGCCATTAATCTTCTTTAAAATAGTCTCCCTTACTTCAAACACATTTAGCCCATCATTCTTGCCATTTTCTGAAGCAGTTCTAGAAGTCTTCTTTCATGAGTACCTTTGGTTATGCTGTAGTGGCTGCCTTGATGTCCTGAAGTGATTCAAAACACATACCTTTCACAGTTATTTGGACTTTGGGGAAGAGCCAGAATTTGCATGGTGCCAGATCCAGTGGCAAAGGACACACCATACTCTTCACGAATCTGCCTTTCTGTTGGATGGTACTTGGTAGCAGCATTCACCATATTTCTAATCACTTATAGAATGTGTTCAGAAAGTGGCAAGGGTGATGAGCTAAGTGTGTTTGAAGTGAGGGGAACTGTACTTTGAGGGGGGCTAGTGGCAATGTGTCTTTTAATGTAATAAATTTTTGTATTTAAACATTCACGGCATATTTTGATCACCCCTTGTAAACATGTCAGTCCTTATAATGCATGCTTTTATAATAATTTTCAAATTGAGTCCCACGAACAAATCATTTTTGCCTTTTTTTTTTTTCTTTTGAGACAGGGTCTCGCTGTGTAGTTTAAGCTGGACTTGAACTCACTATTGTAGCACAGGCTGGCCTCAAACAGCAATCCTCCTGCTACAGCTTCCTGAGTGCTGAGATTACAGGAGTGTGCCACCGTGCCCAGCTATCTTTGTATGTGTAATGAACAATACCTACACAAAGACTTCAGATGATATGAAACTATTTTTTTCTTATAGGTGTCCCTTATTTTCAGTTTTTATTGACTACATATTTTCTATGAGTCTGTTACAGCTACCAAAAATTTGATCCAACTCAAGACTAAAACAGAACCAAAAGTACATACTTTCAATTGCCAAATAAATTTTTCGCTCTCCTTCCTTAGGTTCTTTGCCAGGAGGGAAGTAAGTTCCTCTGATTGTAATAGCAGCTTCGGAATATTCACTGATTCTCTGAAGAGCTTCCTTAGAGGTAACTTTCCACCTAGCAGTCTAAAAGAAAGGATGGGAGAAAAGAATTATTCCATAATAATGACTTAAAAAATCAAATATGCTGACAAAGAAGAGGTTGGTTAACATGCTATGGTCAATATTAAGATCGTAATTAATAATACCTACATTATAATTTCATTTAGATCCTAACATACCTAGAACATATTCATAACACATGAATGTCTACTGTTGTCTTTCCTATGTAGATAAAAATGAAGTAGTGAATATTCATCTTAAAATGTTCATGGTTTAAAGAAGGAATTTTAGCCGGGTGTGGTGGCTCACGCCTATAATCCCAGCACTCAGGAGGCTGAGGCAGAAGGATCATTGAGTTCTGAGACTAGCCTGGCCAACAAAGTGAGCTCAAGGCCAGCCTGAACAGCATAGTGAGACCCTGCCTCAAAAAGACAGGGGCTGGGGACTTGGCTCAGCAGCCTAAGCGCCTCTCTGGCAAGCACATGGTTGTGAGTTCAATCCCTGGTGCCATAAAAATAAATAAATAAAAAATAAAGAAGGAATTTTCAGCCGGGCGTAGTGGCACACTCCTGTAATCCCAGCACTCCGGAGGCTGAGGCAGGACGATCATTGCAAGTTCAAGACCAGCCTGGGCTACAAAGTGAACTCAAGGCCAGCCCGAACTACATAGAGAGACCATGTCTCAAAAAAAAAAAAAAAAAAAGAGATTAAAAAAAATAAAAAAACCACATACACACAAAAAAATTAAATTAAATTAAAAAAGAAGGAATTTTCAGCCAGGCGTGGTAGTGCATGCCTATAATCCCAGCACTTGGGAGGCTGAGGCAGGAGGATCAATGTGAGTTCAAGGCCAGCCTGAACTACATAGTGAGACTGTCTTAAATAAAAAATGAAAAATAAAGAAGCGAACGGGCATGGCTGCTCACACCTGTAATCCCAGCACTTTTGCTGAGGCAAAAGAATCATTGTGAGTTTGAGGTCAGGCTGGGATACAAAGTGAGCTTAAGACCAGCCTGAACTGCACAGTGAAATCCTGCCTCAAAAAGACAAAAATAAATTTAAAAACAAAAGATTTTTCTTCTTAGAAAAATAAAGTTTCTACTTCACAATATAAAAAGAATTAAATTCGTTACTTGCCTGTGGGAAGTCATTAATCTCTAATTCTTCTTCATATCTCTTAAAAGATTCATTCTGTCCACCATCCTGCCTCTCTTCTTCTTGTTTTTCTAAAGGCACATAATTGAGCTTGGCATTGATCTTTTCGGCAAGTTGCTCTGCAATGGTTTTTGCAGACACAGTGGGAGCCAGGATGGTGCCACCTCTGAGAATTGCGTTGGTGGCCTGTTGCATCACATCCTGCAGTGAAAGAAGATCTACAGTCAAATCTCCAATGAAGGCAGAGACAGGACAAGGGACAGCACAAACTATTCTCTGAAAAGCAACTAACTCTGTTTAAGTAAATAAGTAGCATCTTTCTACTACCAAGTCCCACCCATATGTGCAGTTCAGCAGTATGTATTTATATACAAATAGTTTAATGTATCTCCTTTACTTCTGAGAAAAATAAAGAACATTCAATTCTCTAATGAAATTTTCTACTGGGCCACAAATATGTCCTTGATAATTAGCTAACTCTTGAAATCAGATATGATGCAGTACTTCTAAAATTATTTGCATATTTTGTGGCTCCCAGGAGTTTCCTCTGAATAAGAGCCTTTGTACCATTAACACTGGGCATCTCCTCCCCCATAGCCCAACCCAACACTCAACAAGCTATAGCAAATGACTTACTTTAAATTAATAAGCTATTCTTTGGGAATGCTATGAACATGTACTTAGCTAAAGGTTAACAAAAAAGCTTCCAAGAAAAGGATAACATGAAATAATTAGAAAACATATTTCTCCACTATTTAAACACATTAGTCATGTAAATGCATGTTCATACATTCAGGGAACTGTTTGTGTGCCCACCAACCCAACCAATGAGGACAGGTTAAGAAAGAAAAAAGCAATAATTTCCTTAGATTTTAGTAAGACTAACTGGAATATAGTATAGATTATCTCTTTTCCAAAATGCTTGTGATCAGAAGTGTTTCAGAATTTGAGTACATACATAGGCTTTATCAGTTGGCGATCTCTTAATTCAAAACCCCAACTTCTATAAAATCCAAAAATTTTTGAGTATCATGTCCATGGTCAAAAAGTTTTGAATTTTGGAGCATTTTGGATTTTTAGATCAGGGATGCTAAACTGTTCTGTAAAAATTATCTATGCCTAAAGTGGCTAACCATTAAGGCATTCCAGAATAAGCATAAAGCCTTCAGTTAACCACACTAATGAAATCAGCCAAATGAAATTATCAAGGAATCCTATATCGAGAATGTTAAATTCTTACAAACTCACTTTCAGGGAAAACTTACTCACTTGTGCTTGACAAAAGTCCTGAAAAGTATTTAAATCAAAACTACTGACTGAGACATGGAACAAAGTACTTAATACCTGAGACTCGATGCCCAAATT
The DNA here is from genome assembly GCA_004365215.1 of Cuniculus paca. Lineage (NCBI taxonomy): Eukaryota > Metazoa > Chordata > Mammalia > Rodentia > Cuniculidae > Cuniculus > Cuniculus paca. The sequence continues at coordinate 7,902 of RJWT010039394.1, read as the reverse complement.
CTTCTGAGCATTAATCCTGAGAGCTAATCGCTTAGCAATTTCTAATTTTTCAGCATTTCCTGCAGTTGGAGCAGGAACACTAGATGTTCCAGGAGCAGCCATGTCTTTTACTCTCTTCTTTGAATTAAACATGCTTTCAATTTGTTCATCAATCTAGACCCAAGAAAAAACAAGGATTAGCAAAAACTGGATTAGTAATATCAATTTTGTTATATGTATAGAAACAAGTTGCAGGATAAGTATTGTGAAATGGAAAGAAACTGTTCAAAAGGAAAGAGAAACTGGGATGGGGGAAGGAGAAAAGGGAAAAGGAAAAAAGATATATACACACAAAATTGTAAGACAGTTATACTATTAATTGCTATTCATTGAAAAGAAAGGTTTGTGTCTATATTGCTTGATCACTTTTTCATGCCTATATCTTGTAATGAGCAACTACTCTGAAAATGACAATATGCAATGTCCTAACCGTTATTACTCTCCTACAATCTTATTTTGAAATTTTGTACCACTGTCTTTGTTTTATCCTTTAAAACAAAACAAAGAAACAAGTAAAAATGTTTCCAACAAAAGGCTAGTATCAATTATACTTATGATTCAATTATACGAATTAACAGCAAAATACACCACCAACTGTTAAATGTGATACATTTCATTTGGAAAATCCACTGTCTATGGTGAAAGGAAAATAGAAAATTAAAATATAACGCCGCATCAATCAGACTCCTCTGATATGTATATATATTCCAGTTGGATAAAAATGAGGAAATATGTGCCGTCAAGATGGAATAACCCGTATGATGTGGCTGAGCTGTTCCAGCGTTCAGACCTTAAGACCAAATTATACTGCAGTGAATGTATCTGGAAGAAGAGCTGTAATTCCAGGCAAGGGGACAACTAAAAATAGTAATTCTCAGGAGGAATGGTGCAACATGTTCCAAAGGCAGAGCTCTCATTCCAACTCCTAAAATGTAATTGGAATTGCCTGAAAAACAGTAATAAAAAAGAAGGTCCATTGCCTTATTCTTTTGAGTCAAGAAAGGAAAAAAAATAAAAGTTGGTTTTTCAAGATGAGCTACTATGAAGGCCTCATCCCTTCAAAAGCCACCAGGTCTCAGTGCCACAACTGCACACTGAGAAAACTCAGCACCATGTGTCTTCTGTTCACAAAGATCACTGACACTGCTCGGTAAAGAGATACAAACTCCTTCATAAATTCAAGTTAAAAGGCTTCTCTTCCGCACAGAAAAACCTTGTTTGGGGTTAAAATTAATCGGGTTACTTTAGGAAGCAATTTTACTGAACAAAATGGTTCTGCTTTTTCCCTGAAATTTGTTACATATTAAGAAGTTTTATTTATCAACTAGTTGTTTTTATTCTTGTGTGGTTTTCTGTTGTTGTTTTATTTTGTTTTTTGGTGCTGCTGAGACCTAAGCAGGTCTGCTGCTGTTTTGGTTTTTTTTGAGACAGGCTCTGACTACATATTCTAGATTGGCCTTGAACTTGCTATGTAGGCCAGGCTAGCATCAAACTCATGGCAATCCTCCTGCTTCCCCCCACCGCAGGCTGTGTTGGAATTACAGGCACGCATCACCATTCCCGGCTCCTAAATCTGGTTTTAAACTCAACAGTTAGCTGAGTAAAGCTGTTTTAAACTCAACAGCATGCATGGTATTAAAATATAAATAAATACATAAAATCAGGAATGCAGAATGTATGTGATGCGAGTTGATATGACTAATTTCATTTTTGATTTTAAAGTATTCTCTTTTTCAAAATAAACATTATGTATTACAGCACTTTAACAGAATCAACATATTTCATTATGGAGTTTTGTTTGCTTGCTTATTTGTTTGTTTTTAGTGTCTTTTTTTTTTTTTTTGGTTTTGTTTTTAGTTTTCTGAGACAGGCCTTGCTGCGTAGTCCAGGCTGGCCTCAAACTCTGTAGCAATCCTCGTGCCTCAGCCTCCTGAATGATTTTTTAAAACCTCAAAAGTAATATAAAACCTAACAGGTGATTTTTTTTAAAACAGAAAAAAGAAATAACAAAACAGTAGTTTTGAAAATGGCTAGTAGGAGAGTAACAATAATCAACAAATTGCATATTGTTATATTCACAGTAGTTGTTCAGCACTAACAGGTGATTTTTAAACATTTCTAGAAATTATTTAATTCTCTCTTCAAGAGGCAGACCCAAGGACTGCAGTCTGGCCCAGTCACCTGATTGAGCCCAAGTCAGAACATACCAGCTAAACACAATTTCCTGCTCCTTGGGAGCTATGAGATAACAAAGATTCATTGTTTTAAACTGCCACATTTTGGATTGATTTGTTATACATTAACAGATACTGCAACTAAAACAATGACTTCACTGAATTTTGAGGTAGTATAGTACAAGAGGAAGAGAAGGCATTAGATTAACATGAGCCCTGGGTTCTAGTCCTATCTGTGTTTCATTCCCAGTATGGTCAAACCAAATACTTTTTGGTAGGCCTCAGTTTCCTCAGATTGAATATTTCATTTACAAAATTGTGTTCCAAAGGTTTTCTTTTTAGGGGAGGAGGGGTAGTTATTTTGAGATAAACAAGGTTCAGTGTGTTGCCTGTGTTGGCCTTGAACTTCTAGGCTCAAGCAATCTTCCTGTATCCACCTCCTGAATAGCTAGGACTACAGCCATGTGGCTTGAGACAAATTTGTTTATTTATTTATTTGTTTTTTGTCTTTTTGAGACAGGGTCTCGCTCAGCAGTTCAGGCAGGCCTTGAACTCACTTTGTAGCACAGGTTGGTCTCCAACTCACAAACATCCTCCTGCCTCAGCCTCCCGAGTGCTGGAATTACAGGCGTGTACCACCACACCCGGCTGGCTTGAGACAAATTTAACAGAGTATTTTAGAAAATGTTTTATGATCAAGTATGTTGGAAAATTTTTGGGTAAAACAAAGTTAAACAGCCTTATCTGTCTGTCCCTCTTGCTTTTTGAAGTACTGGGGACTAAACCCAGAGCCTTCACACTGAGCTACATCCCCAAAATACCTTCCTTTCTTTTTGAGACTCAGGTCAGGGCTAAACAGGCTTTCTTAATTAATCATTTGTCATATCCTTTGACATGCTATTTAAAAAAAGATATGCTAACACACACACACACACACACACACAGATATTTGTGCATATTAGGCAGATTTTCCAAAATTACCATGGAAACATCCTTTTTAACATTCCTGGGGTCAGGGTTCTAAAGAATACAGTTTCTGGGTTGGGGGAGGAGGTTTTGTTGTTGTTCATTTGGTTTTTTTGGAAACAGGATCTCAGACTGGCTTGGAAATCACTATGTAGACCAGGCTGGTCTCTAACTCACAGCAATCCTCCTACCTCAGCCTCCTGCATTCTAGAATAACAGGTGTGCACCACTACACCCAGCAGAATACAGTTTTTGAAAACCTCAACTTACTGAGAATAAGAGTTTTGACAATAATAGCTATGCAAACCTCAAGAGGTTATTATTTCTAAGCCTCAGTCTCAATTACAAAATGGGAATACTATGAGTCTCCATCTTGTATAATCACTGTAAGGAAGTGAAATATCCCTATAAAGCACCTGGCACAGCACATAGCTCTTAGGAGCATTCAGTAACAGTCAAGTATTATTAATGTCTGTTGGGCATGGTGGTCGCATGCCTGTAATCCCAGCACTCGGTAGGCTGAGGTGGGAGGATTGACAGGAGTTCAAGGACAATCTGGACTACATGATGAGTTGAAGGCCAGCCTGAACTACATAACAAGACCCTGTATCCAAAAAAAAAGAAAGAAAAAGGAGTATTTCATAAGATTTCATAATTATCAAATTTATAAAGATTAAAAAAACAGTATTAGATGTGCAAGACCCTAGGTTTCATCCTGAGTACAATAAAAAACAAATGCAAAAACATTATCAGTAGCAATGAGAAGGCAGACATTCTCTCATACTACTGTGATGCACCCAAACTGATATTCCCTTGCTGGAGGACAATCTGACAATGTTTAAGACCAAATGAAATGCTACACTTTTGGCCTAGCAATTCCACTTACAAACTAACTCTCTAGATGGAACCTAATGCATGTGCAAAGTTAAATGTGCAATGAAATACAGTAGATATTATATTCCAATTAGTGAATATGTAGAAATAGCCAATACATTCAAATATGTCTGATTTATTCAACTGTAAAATATCTGTATGATGAAATATTATGTGGCCATTAAAAATAAGAATGAATTTAGTAAAATGAAAAAATTTCTACAGAATGCTGTTATAAAGAAGTTATAAAGCAGTATAATCCTATTTTTATGAAACTATGAATATATGTGCCGACACTCACAAACTCAGAAAAACACATCAAGGTTTCCAATGATTAGCTAACCCAACAAGCCTAAGGAAAGTTCTCCAGTGTAAAAGGAATAATTACTTCAACTGGCCATGAAAATTAGAATACTTACATCAACTGCAGCATCCTCATCATCCGAATCTTGCAGACCAAGGGCTGCTTTCTGTAACTTCTTCCTCTCATTAGCCAAAGCTTGTTCTGTTTCATCAAACTTGAATCCCTTACCAGAGAACCCACTACTCTTTTTAATTATTTTTCCTTCCTTTTAAGGAAAAATTAAAAAGTTAATTTCATAGTAAAAACTTATTAACTATTTTTCAAGGTAGCATATGCCAATATCAAAATATTTCACCCAGCGAAAGACAAAAAATAAGAGCTTATAACATACTAAGTTCAAGCAAATAAGATTCTGCTTTTACTTTCCCCCACTCTAAAGAAATAAAAACAGTTTTATCAAAGTGTCCAAGTATTAAACAGTCACATTAGTAATTTATGTAAAAGAAGTTTAAAAGCTTACAGCTTTCTGTTGATCTTTGAAATCGCTCCAAAGTTTCTCTAGATCAGGAGGTACTGTAGTCCCTGACAATTCAAGGGCTTTAATTATGTCACCAGCATAGCGAGCTTGGTCCTCTGTGATAAAAGTGTAGGCATAACCCTAATGAGTAATGAAAAAAATGAATGCATTAGAGGCTAAAAGATGAATCTTAAGTTAGATCACAAATAGGATAAAATATAAACCTAGTAAGTCCTCTAGTGTTGACACCATTACTAAAGAATTTTAAAGACAAGAATCATATACATATATATATATATATATAGAGAGAGAGAGAGAGAGAGAGAGTTTTGTTTTGTTTTGTTTTGTTTTTTTGTCTTTTTGAGATAGGGTTTCACTAAGCAGTTCAGGCTGGCCTTGAATTTACTTTGTATTCCAAGCTGGCCTCAAACTTGCAGCAATCCTTCTGCCTCAGCCTTTATCCTACTTTTTAATGGCTCAAAGTGAAATATTTAAGTTTAATATTTAAAAATAAGGCGGCTTAGAATGTAGCTGAGCTGTAGAGCACCAGTCTAGCCATGGGCTGGGTTAAATCTCCAGCACTGCAAAACTAAATACATACGGCTTAGCTTGGTGGTACAGGCCTATGATCTCAGTACTCTGGGAGGCTAAGGCAGGAGGGTGCAAAGTTCAAGCCCACTGTAGGCAACTTAGTGAGATCCTGTCTCAAAATAAAAAAATTTTTAAATGGCCTAGGGATGTAGCTCAATGCAAAGGCTCTGGGTTCAATCACCAGCACCATAAAGAACAAAACTAATAAACCCCCACACATCACACACTACCCTAAGCACTTTAACCAACATCAACTTCCAAGGATGTAGCTTTGCATATTTGTCTTTAACAAAACGAAAACTGACAGCTGGGGTGTAGCTCAGGGGTACAGCATTTGACTCAAAAACAAAAACTGTGTGTATATGTACATACAGTTGCTTATATACACAAATGAGTTATTTTTAAATATTTATTTTTATAACTATGAGATCAGCTACCTCACCTTCCTGACATTCTCTAAGGCCCAAGGCTTCACAGGCCCCTAGTAGGTTTTTGTGCAGGCAGGAGAAAAAATGGACTACAAAAAGGCAAACAATATTCAGACTGTCTTTCACAAAACATTCTGTCACTCAAACAGTAGACTGTCACAAATTTTATTTTATTTTATTCTTTTTTGCAGCACCAGGATTGAACTCATGACCTTGCACTTGCCAGGGAGGCGCTTAGGCCACTGAGCTAAATCCCCAGCTGTTACAAATTTTAAAGACATGGTTTAAGATTATATTTCAGGAATATCCAAATAGTCAACACATTTTATCCATGGTCTACTGTTGTGCTGCCACGATCTACGAATGTTTACATTTTAATATGGCTGTAAATACACACACAGAGGGAGAAAGACAGTACATGACAGAAACTGCTGTGGTTCAAAGTTACAATTTTTAGTATATGACCTTTTAAAGAATAAATTTCCGACTCCTCAGAATACATCAGTTAAGAGAATAAATTCCATTGCTGCTTATAAGCTGTGTAACACTGAGCAAGTGACTTAACTTCTCTATGTTCAATTTGTCACAAGTATAAAATGGACTAACATTTACCTCAAAGTGAAGCTGTGAGGGTGAAATGAGGTGTATGTAAAAAACTCAGAAGTGTCCAGCATACGATAAATATAAGCTATTACTTATAGAAGATAAATATAAGTTTTATATTTATTTATATTTGTAGGTATATATATTTAAAAGATTTATAGAAGATAACTATAAGCTATCACTATTAATAGTTGACAATGTTGCTCCACTATGCAACATACAAGGTTGGAAAATTCAAATGGTTATCATCTATGTCTCCAACAACAGAATATTCTGACACCTAAAAAAAAAAAAATGACTGGTTGGGGGCATACCTCAGTGGCATATTGCTTGCCTGCATGCGTAAGACTGAGGGTTTGACTGCCCAGCAAGGAGAAAGGGGTAAAAAAGGAGAAAGATTCTGTGGGGAATGGATGTATGTGCCTAAAGGCCCAGCTACACACTAGGCTGAGGCAAAAGAATAGCCTGACAGGAGTTGGAGGCAGTCTGGGCAATAAAGCAAGATTCCAAAGCAAAAACCAAACAAAAAGAAACCCCCAACTGAGGTCCACACAGATACAAAATACACAAGTCAAAAAAGCAAATAATGCACTAGGCATAGTAGTGCACACCTATAATCCCAGCACTAGAGGCAGAGGCAGGAAGATCACCATGAGTTCGAGGCCAGCCTGAACTACACAGCAAGACCCTGTCTCAAAAAAAGAAAAAAAAAAAAAAGCAAGTAATCTGTGGGGATGGCTATATTTTATGATCCCACATTTTTTTAAAAAAGCAATGAAATATACTGGACTACATATTCGTATGTACACAGAAATTTCTAGGCAAAAGAAAAAAAGAATCTAAAAGGAGATACAAACTGTTAACAGTATCTGCCTATAGAAAAAGCATCAAGATATCTAAAAATTACCAGTATCTATACATGCATATGCATATAAATGATTAACCTCATTCCACACATCCTGATGATTAAGAATTTTCAAAATGTTTTTGAAAACTATTAGCTATTTCTTAAAATACTATGAAACACCTATGTTCTAATATAAATGAAATCAACTGTTAAAAATTATTTTTACTTTGTTGCCAGCTCTTCCAGTCCTTCCTGCTCTGTGTACATAATCCTCATAGTGGTTGGGGCAGCTGTAATTTACTACAAGAATTAGATGTTTCACATCTAGACCTCGGGCAGCAACTGAGGTGGCCACCAGAAGCTTGCAGGTTCCATTCTTAAAGTCATTTATGATGCTATCTCTGTCATATTGATCAATACCTGTGAGTAAATGAGAGAAGAGATATAAAACATGTTAGAATTTTCCATTTCCCCTGACAGAGAAAGAATCTAAAAATGGAGTAAGAAACAAATCCATACCAACTCCAATAATATAGGAAAATAAGACAAAAAAGATTTAA
>RJWT010039393.1:0-12681 GCA_004365215.1 Cuniculus paca | reverse complement strand
TTTAAAAGGTACAAAATAGCCCCTAACTTTTTTGCTGTATGGTGACTGTAAATGCAATTCCAAAATGCATCACTGTGAGTACTATTGACCCAAGAAAAAGGCACATTTTGTTACTATTGGCTAATGATCATGTACCTTGTATATTACCAAGATTGTAAAAATAGGGTAAGACACAATTTTAGATGAATCATGTGCTTCTTTAGCTAGATGTCATTGTGTATTCCAGCCTTGTTTTTCATGGGCTTGAGAAATGACCCCTCAAGTCCCTTCCGATTTTAAGATGTCATGATTCTAGCAAACTTTAAATCAGGACTTCTTCCAGCTTACAAAGATCATTAGTTACCATCCGATATAAAAATTACCTGATGTAAATTTAACTTCTACTCTCTGCTGTTGATAAACCCTCAATAGGTATGCTAAGAATAGTGAATGGCCAAAAGAAAGTCATCGGGAAATAAAAAAGAAATAAATCAAATATCTATCAACAGTGAAATTATGTCCATCTGTAGCATGTATAAGGCCTTGATGAACAGTAGAAATAAAATTCTCAAAGCCCAACCACACTTGTGACCATTAATTATGATATATCAAACTGAGTAAGAACTGCCTAGCAGATTAGAAAAGTTCTGGCTGTGTGTGTGAATGATTGACATGTAAATTGAAAACTGAGGAGGGAACACTCACTCTGGATGTGCCATCGACAAATAGGTTTGTAGCCTGAATGGAATAAAAAGGGAAAGAAAGAAAAGTCTTCCCCTTTTATTCAGAGGAACTCTAGTCTTCACTATTATCTTTGGACATTGGTCTACAGTTCCTTCAGAATTCCAGTGCAGACTCTTTAGCTTTCTAACAGACTCACAACAGTGACTCAGTACTTTGACCTTTACCTGCTTCTGGATCTCCAGCTCTCCAACATGTAAACAGTCATTGGCTTCTTCTGCCTCTGATTCCACAGACAGCCACTGGTGCTCTTCCCCTTCTGATTGTGTAACCCCACCTAATTAATCACTTATATACTTCTGTATGTATTTTATATTGTTTCTGTTCCTCTGTGAACCCTAGCTAATGCAAACTTTGGTACTGGGAGTGGTTCTAGAGAAACAGAATTGTAAAAAGGAATTTCTCTAATCAGTTCAGTGGTCTTTGGAGTTGGCATTCTAATTTGATAAAACCTGAGCTGCCATAGTCTCTCCTTCTAATGATGTAGAGAAAACTGATAGTTCATGGTGTTAACTGTTTAAAGTAATAGGCAGCTTAGATCCATTTGATTAACCTAATTTGCCATTTTCAAATGCAAGGAATTTAGTGACTCTGTATACAATATTTTTTAACACTTTTGGAAGAGAAGGAAAAACAATGATGCTGATTCATTGTTCTTATCATCTCTGAACAGACTAATAAAAGAAAATTATAAGCTCCAGATAATAAGGCTCTGCAAAAGGCCTAGGTTGCTTTGCACTCGGACAATTTGACCCAGCAGAACCAATGGTGTCAATGGCAGATAGGGATGCTGCTTAAAGCCTCTGGCCGGTGCCCATAGGTGAATCGCAGTGGAGAACGTTAGGATATGGGGTCAAGGCTCTGCCATCATCTGTAGATAACTGCTCTCCCTTTGAACAAAACCTTCTGACCTGCTCCTGAGCCTAGTAGAAACTGAATGCATAATCATAGGACACAAGGTTGCCATGCAACTGAGTCGTCCATCATGAACTAGGTGCTATCCAACCCACCAAATCATAAAGTTGGGCATACACAGTAACAGTTCATCATAAATGGAAGTGATGTATATGCAATCAGGCCCAAGCAGATCCAGAAAGCACAATAAGTTACATGGAGAAATAGACCAAATATCTTCTTTTCCCTGCCTTCTATTCCCTGGCATGTGCCTATAGCATTATTGGGTGTACTGTATGATCAGTTGACAGAGGAAAAGAGGACTAGGGTCTGCCTTACATCTGGTTCTGCACATTATACAGGTACTCCCTAAAAGTGGGCTACACCAACACTATAGCTCCTTTGTAGGACATTTCCAAGAGACACTGGTAAAAGGAAATCTTTATAGTAGACAATGCACCTGGTCATATATTTTCCTTAGAAGAAAAAAATGGCCAGATGGTGGAATAGTAAGCAGCAGAGTAAACAGACTCTCTGAGAGAAACAGTTTAGATGCTGAAGTAAACATCATGGGGAGGACAAGAAGGAAGGAAGTGGGTCCCCTTGACCCAGGAAGAATCCAAAATGTGAATTGAAGCCTACAAAGAGAGTAAAAAGAAAAACTTAAACAAAGAAGAATAAGGTGGTAGCTGGTGGTGCTTTAGCATGGAGCTGGACTCACCCTGTGAGGGGAGCTGTTGGAACCTGGAGACACATGGTCACAGTGGCAGCTGGCAACCCCAGAGGTCTCTGCAGAGAGGAGCAGTGGTGGAGGAGAGACGCTGGTGTGGAGGTCTGCACTGGCTGGCGGTGAGTGCAGAGGACTCTGTCTTCCCATGGGAGACAGTGATTGACCAGGAGCCATTTTGGAGTTGGGCAGGATAAGCTTGGGGCCAGGACTGCTGCCTGCTTCTTCCAGCAGCTCCAGATTGGGTGCAGACCTGCAGAAGTTGCTTGGACTGGGTCCCGCTCCCTTGAATGTTCCAGAGAGCATTGCACGGGTTCCTGGATAGCTTGGGCCCACAGGCCCAGACCAGCTCCACTCCTGTGCAGATGCCAAGGGCCCTTGTGGCTTGGTGCCCAGCTCAGTCCAGAGGCATGGATGCATGCCATCGGATGCCCATGGCCAGCACTGGCTGGAGGAGCCAAATAGTCTCACTTAAGAGAAATGGTAGCCAATGTCAGAAGTGCCTGGTACCTTACTACCCATGTATGTGGAAGAAACCAGGAATATGTCAAGATGAAGAAGGAAAAGGCAATCTCTGGCAGGCAACCCGAGCAGTGCAAGTCCAGGAGAGGTAAACATGGAAGAGATCAAGAGTTACACATGTGAAATGTCTGAAGTGATGTCAACTGAAGTAAAGAAACAACTTCATGAGGCTATAAAAGAAATTAGAACAGAAATACTATCCCAGGTAAAAGAAGAAATGAAAAACATATAAAAAGAATTGCTAAGCACCTCTAAAGAAGACACAGATAAAAATATAGAGGAGCATAGGAAAATGAGGGAAACCATGAATGAACAATATAAAAGAGATTTAGAATGCATGAAACATACTCAAAGAGACATCCAGGAAATTAAAAAAATTCCATTGAAAGCTGGAAAAACCACTTGAAAGAAACTGAAGATGACTTTCAAACCCTGAAGACAGGTTTTCAGCTTATGATCACAAAAGGAAAGATCCCTTAAAAGTAACAAGGAATGAGAAGTAACAATTCAACGGCAGCAAGGCAACTCCAAAAAACATAACTTAAGAATTAAAAATGTGAGTGAAGAAGCAGGTGTCAAGACAAATGACATCAGGACTCTAGTTACAGATACAATTTTGGAGAACTTCCCAAGCACGGGAAAAGGAAGTGACATTCAAATAAGTGAGGCATATAGAACTCCAGCTAGCTATAGCAAAACAAATCTACATCCAGACATATAATAATCAAGATCCTAGAAATTCAACTCAAGAACAGAATATTAAAAGCTGTTAGAGAAAAGAAACAGATCACCTATAAAGGAAAACCCATCAGAATCATGGCAGACTTCTCAACACAAACCATCAAGTCAAGAAGAGGCTGGAGTGAAGTATTACAAGTCCTGAAAGAGAACAACTTCCAACCCAGACTGATGTACCCTGCAAAACTATCCTTCAAAATTGATGGAGAAATAAGATACTTCCATGACAAAGAACAACTCAAGGAATTCATGACCACCAAACCAACCCTACAAAGAATACTAAAGGACATTCTAGAGAGAGAGATAAAAAGAACCACAGTCTCAAGAACAATGGCAGAGGGGGACCATCAAGTGGGGCCAGTCAATTGAATGGAGAGGAAAAATAGGGAGACAATGGCAGGAAAATAGCATGGCAGAGGCAACGCAGTGCAAGAGGGCCATAACTATTAATGTAGAAGGCCTCAATCCACCAATAGAAAGAAACATAGGCAGAGTGGATCAGGAGACAGGATCCACAAATATGCTCTCTACATGAAACACATTTAACTAGAAAGAAAAATTCATAGACTGAAAATCAAGGGAGAGACAACAGTGTCCTATGTGACAGGGAGCCAGGAAAAAAGTAGGGGTAGCTTACCCATCAACTGCAGAATGGTTAAGAAAGACATGGCATTTTATGTGGTGGAAACCTACTCAGCTATAAAGGAAGATAATAACCTCAAGGCTCTTATAGGTGGATGGAAGCAACTTGAGATCATGCTCATGGATGAAATGGCTCAGAGTCACATGGGTGAATTTCATGTTGTCTCCCTAATATAACAAACTAAAGGAGTTAGTGGCATCCAAAATGCACAATGCGTATTGGGAAAGTCAAAGGGGAGGAATCATCTAAAAAGGGAAGGAAGTGACCATTGTTAATCTATTATCATGATTTGAAAATCATATTGTCTTCATTGTTCTGATTAGCTTCATTTTATTCTGTTTTGTCTTATTTTATTATACTTGATGGCATGGACAGCTATTTCAAAGATAACAAAATATATAATTGCAGCCATCGAGGATGTCCAGTTATCCTGTTTTAAAATGCTGTATTGCTTTCATTGTTTTTTTTTATTGATTTTACTCTATTCTGTGTTGTTTGATTGTATCATGTCTGAAGGTGTAGGCAACCATTCTGAAGGTAACAAGAAGCATAATGGTAGCTGCTGCTGTTCTACTAGTATCTTGAAGTTCTTTATTGCTTAAATTGTTTTGCTTTGTTTGTTCTCTTTTGTTTTTACTGGTTTTATTTTGTTCTATTTTGTTTGATTTTATTTATCTCTGATGGTATGTGCAGTTATATTGAAGATAACTTATGGTAGCTTATATTGAAGATAACTTATATTGAAGAGGCATTATGGTAGCCATTATTGATTGCCTTTTACCCTGTTTAGAAGTCATGTGCCATGTTCATTGTTTTGTTGTGATTGGCTCTATTGTGTTTTATTTTGTTTGGTTGTATTCTTTTCAAAATTAAAAAAAAATGGCCAGAAGTGTAACTATATAGCAATTTATGGGCTGTACCCAATGCTTTGGCTGAAAAGTTAGGGATTTGAAAGGAGCCTGACTAGTCAATTGGTGACAAAGATGTGGGGAAAAGTTATGTGGATAGACTTCTCCATATTAGCAAAAATGTAAAGATACTTTTGTCTGTGTAAATGCCAGAAGCTGACCTCAGAAGAAGAAAACTTTAATAATCAAGTCAATAAGATGACCCATTCTATGGATGAAAGTCAACATTTTTCCTTAGCAAGCCCTGTCATTGCCCAATGGACTGATGCACAGTGGCAAGGATGGGGCTTATACATGGGCTCAGCATTATGGACTTCAACTCACCAAAGCTGACCTGACTACAGTCACTGCTGCTATGCCAGAAGCAGAGATCAACAATGAGTCCCCGATACAGCTACATTCCCTGAGGTTATCAGCTTGTGACCCACTGGTGGGTTGCTTATATTGTACCACTTTCATAATGGGAAAGACATTGTTTTGTCCTTACCCACATAGACACATATTCCAGGCATAAATTTGCCTTCCTTGCACATAATGCTTATGCCAAAACTACTATCCATGACCTTACAGAATGCCTCCACACAGCATTGATACTGACACTGAAATGCACTTCACAGATAAATAAATATGGCAGTGGGCTCATTCATGCTCAGGGAATTCACTGATCTTACCACAGCCTCACCATCCAAAAGTAGCTGGATTGATAGAAAGGTGGGATGGTTTTTTACAATGCAATTATAGGACCATCTGTATGGCAATACCTTATGGGACTGGGGCAAGATTCTCCAGAAGGTTGTATATGCTTTTAATCAGCACCCATTTTATGGTACTGTTTCACCCATAGCCAGGATTCACAGGTTCAAGAATCAAGGAGAAGTTAGAATGGTACCACTCACCATTACCCTTAGTGACCCCTTAGCCAAATTTTTACTCCCTGTTCCTGTGACTTTATCCTTTGCTGGGTTAGAAGTCTTTAGTTCCAGATGGGGGGGAAGTCTTGTACCAAAAAAGCACAACAATGGTTCCATTGAACTGGAAGCTAATTCTTCACTCCAGTCACTTGGGCTCCTCATGCTTCAGAGTAAGCAAGCTAAAAAGGGAGTTATGGTTTTAGCAGAAGTAACTGACCCAGATCATCAAGGAAAATTGAACTAGTACTCCATAATGGGGGACAACATATTTGGAATGCAAAAGATCCCTTCTGAAATCTGCTAATATTTCTCTACCCTGTTATTGAGGTCAATGGGAAATCACAACAACTTAATCCAGGAAGGATGACCAATGGTCCAGACCCTTCAGGAATGATCCTGTGGGTCACCCCACCAGGGATAGAACCAAGATCTGCTGAGGTACTTGCTGAGGGCCAAGTGAATACAGAGTGAGTAGCAGAAGGTAGTTATAATACTGGCTATGCCTGTGTGATCAGTTACAGAAACAGATTATAATTGACATGAGTATTTCTTGCCTATTTTGTGTATATATTTTATATATAATATATATATGCGCATAGTAACATAGAAAGATAGATTGATAGATAGATAGATAGATAGATAGATAGATAGATAGATAGATCTACACATATATTAAGCAGGTATTTTTACTTTCATTGCAACATAGTATTGATCAATACTGGTGTTTAAGCATTGTTAAAGTCAAATTCTAATGTTTAAGTTATGGAATGTTGAAAGAGTAAGCATCACCCAAAGAAAAGCTCCACCTTACCTTATATTTTGAGGGGGAATTTAGTGTGTTTCCATTTGTATGCAGGATAGTTGTATCATGTTAGGTGTAATTACAAACTTGGTATTGTATCTGGAGATTACGGTTTAAGGGGATATATGTGGTTGTCAAGTTAACAAGGAGTACATAGTGATCATTAATTATAATATGTCAACTTAACTTGGGGAAGAACCACCTAGCAGGTCATAAAGCTCTAGGTGTGTCTGTGAAATGACTGACATGTAGCCTACAAACTGAGCAAGAAAGACCCACTCTGGATATGGGCAGCACCAACCAATTGGCTTATAGCCTAGATAGAATAAAGCTTGGAAAGAAGCTTTTTTCTTCAGAGGGACTCTAGGCTTCACCTTTGCTTTTGGACATTGGTCTCCAGTTCTTTCTGGCTTCCAGTGCAGACTCTACAGTCTTCTCATGAAGATCCTTCAGCTTTCTGGCACAAACTCACACTGGTAACTCTGCACTAAGTTTCCAGGCCTTTGACCTTCAACTGCTACTGGATTCTCTAGATTTCCAGCACGTAGATGGTCATTTTGGATTCTTCTGCCTCTGATTCTATGGATGGCCTTTGGAACGCTTCCCTTTCTGATCCTGTAAGCCTACCTAATAAATATCTCATATATATACTGATTTTGTTCTTCTAGTGAACTGTACTACACTTTTCTTCCTACTCCCCTTCATTCTAGCCTACTCTGAGTACCCTTCCAACCTGTTCTACCCTGAGCTGTGAATGGTCTTTTGCGTGCACATGTAGACACTCCAACTTGTATTTCCAAGCTCTGGGTCACTTCTTCTATCCACCTTTCTCCTCTATCACTTCTTATGTCTAGACTGTGCACTCCAGTAGCTTGGTTACCCTGAGAAAGAGATACATGGTAGACAAAGCTGAGTAGGAGGCCTTCAAATGCAGGAACCATCTCACAAGAACTCCAAGGTCCAGGTGCCAGAAGCCTGATCTAAAAGGAAAGCCCAGGACTCTGGAAGACAATTCCTCTTATCTCTTGGACTCCTTAATCTAAACTGAGCAGTGCAACTAAAGGGGAACTAGAGGAGGATCTTTCAAAATACGAGGCCCAGGACAAGGTTCCTTCATGCTTAGGTCTTAGGTTGCTCAGGTTGGTACTTCTATTTGTAATAGAAAAGTGCAAATATACATATTCAGATGTTCTCCTAGTCACGCCATATATTAAGAAATAGAACAAAGATGGCAAATACATAGGAATATGAAAGTTCCTAACAGCATGTAGTGTAGAATATATTTTATCCTGAAGGTATAGTTTTGGGAATGATTAGCCAAATAGAATGAGTGTCAAGGAACCATTATAGAATGGCTTTAAAATGACTATATATTGTCATATTTGATAGCTCTATAGGAGTGTGAAGTTGTCTTTCTTGAAATTGAATCACATAGCCAAAGAATAAAATTTTCACTTCAAAGGAAAAGTGCAACCGCCCAAGCCTCCTTGGTGCATCCTCCAGCTTAAATTTCTCATGCCTTCCAGCTCTGAGAAATAATGGGCTCTTGATTCCTTGCTCATGCTTAGATTCTCAGATTCAAATTTAGGAACACTCGTGTAGTGTTTTCTCTTTGTATCATTTGCCATTTGTGTCATTTTAAACACAACCTGTCAACAGTATCTGTGAAACATTGTTAGCTCCACTTAGTGGTGGGAGAAGAAGACTCAAAAGTAAAATGATACTGTGGCTCTCACAGCTGTGAACACACAGGTGTTCATGAGCATGGATCTTTATCTCCGGATCCAGAAAATTTCCAGTTACCTCCAGGTAGCCTCTGAGCTCACCCTTGATATCACAGCCTCAACCAGAGCAAAATCTGGGGATAAATATTTTGTTCCTGGATACAGCACCAGTACCTAGGACAAAACCTAGAACATGCTCAATGTTCAAAAACATTACCAGAGGTGAGGGATATAGCTCAATGGCATAAGCACCAGCCTGGCAAGCACAAGGACCTGAGTTCAATTCCTGATACAAAAAAAATTTTTTTAAAGATATTACCAACTGAATGAGCAAATATAGGAGTGCTAGTACTACCTACTGACTAAAGAGGAAGAAGGAATGAAAAAGTTTTACTTACCTGCTTTGTATATTTATCCATATTTTCCACAATATGGATAGCAAATGATCAACCCAAATTCTGGTTTTTAAAATGAGCTCCTTTCCTACCTTTATGACTCTCTTTTAATTTATTATCTTTAAAGGTCTTTCTACCCCAAACAATCCCCCATCAATATCCATTTGCTTTTGCTTCTGCCAATCTTTTCTGGCTTAACAGTATCAGACATTAAAGCCTATATCTGATAGGGAAAACATGATTAATCTAAAAAAAGTGTTAGCTTCTCTCATATGCCATACATCTAAATTTTATCAAATCTATCAGCTGATAATCTGTTTATCTTATATCTTCTTTAATTTTTTTCATAGGCTTTAATTTCTTTCATAGCTTCCAAGATAATCTGGGCCTATATTTTTATTTTCCAAACTGACACTAATCATAGTGCTAATCATAGTATGTAAGGTGAATTTTGGGCGATAAAAAAGCAAAGAATGTATTTTTCCTTTAGCGAATGTATTCTTTGCCAGAAAGCAAAGAATGCATTTTTCCTTTGTATGTACGTGTGTGCACACATGTGTGTATGTGCCTGCATATGTGTGTGTATGTTCATGTATGTACATTTGTGTATATATATATATATATATATATAAACTAGCACACTAAACCTGAAATGTTTGGATAGTTTATTCAAATACATTTACATTTAAAACACTGCATTGCTTTTTATAAAATGACAGAATTCTAAATTAATAATAAAATAGATGCTTTTTAGATATTGCAGAAATCATGAAGATGATGACTGAAGTATGGAAAATACTTTTTTCACCCAGTTGTTTCACTTTTTTGGACAAGGCGTGGGGAGGTGACATGGCTTGCCCAAGACCCCAGGGTTAATTAGTGAAAAAAAATGAGGACCAGACTCTAGGTCTCCAGGTTCCAGATAATTTGTTCACATCAGTAATGCCCCACTTTCAGATTCTGAGCATCATTAGCCTGCTCTTATATGATTCATATTATGAATAAATTTTTATTCACCTCTGACAAATGCATAAGATTCTAACTTTTATAATTGAAGTTTCAAAGACAGAAAAGCCCTCTGGCTCTCTTGGAGTAAAAAGCACTCTCAGGTATAATTACAATTTGTGTTTATAATGTGCCTTTCATTAGAGGACCTCAATGAACTCTGGAAAATTGATCTGATGACTGGTATTATCCTTGTTTTATACATTGGGAAGTAATCACCCAGACAGGTTAAGTGAATTGTCCAGGGTCGGCCAGCATGCCAGTCACTGAGAAAAAGACAGAATTAAATTTCTAATCCTAATCACACCTCTGTAGGTTTTGCCTTTTTTTCTGTCCCTAACCCCTTCTTAGATTTAGAACTACAGGGCTCTCCATTAAATGGGGTTCTAGTATAAGAGCTCTACTTTAGGTCTTTCCAAAGTACTATCTGGTAGATGTCCAATCCTCAAGCTTCCTATTTTAATAACCTTGTTTGGTTTTATTAATTGAGCATATAACTGGGCTTAAGTCTGTCACTTATTGTTTTCTCTGGCTGTCTTAATATTATTTCTGCACTTCTCTAGCTCTTTGTCCTTTCTCTTTTGACACTGATAGGGAAATACCTATGGTTATTGTCTGTAAGGCAGGACACACACTGGGCTGTTTATATTCTACCTGCTCAGAATTCTAACAACTCAACCACGTGAACGTCTGCTGGAAAAAAAAGCGGCAAATAAATTCATTCTTTGAGCTGTTTATTTTATTTTCTACTTTCTTCACACAGTGGGTTATACAGAACGTGTGGCCTTTGACTGACCATAGGAGGTCGGCTCCTAGTGATGTGATGTCCTTCAAATGCCCTCTAGTGGTTGAAGGCCCACATGGGCTCCACACTCCCTCATGTGAGACACTAAGTGCTCTGTGTAAATAGAAGGCAGGTACTTGTTGGAAGCTACATCTGTGTGCATACTAAAGAATTTAGCACTCTCCTTTGCTCCCTTGGCCCAGTAAGCTGTCTCCCCAACAGCACATGTGAGGTATAGTAACCCCTGCTTTGCAGCCTTCAAATTAACTGCTTTTGAACACCTGCATTAATGCACATTCAAGCGAATGAGTGTATCATACATATAATCAAAATATCTGCATTCGTTTCCTGGGGTGGCCTAATGAAGTACCACAAGCTAAGTCATTTAACAACAGTGGAAATACATTCTCTTTCAATTATGGGTGATAGAAGTCCAAATTAAAATGGTTCTGAAGGAGGATCATTCCTTGCCTCTCCTAACAGATGGCGGCGTAGGGCCTCCCTGACTGTGTCAGCATCACTCCAGTCTCTGCCTCCCTCTCCACGTGGTCATCTTCCTTCTGTGCCCACGTTTTCACAAGGCCTTCTGCTCTGTGGTTGTGTCATGAGCCCAGTAATTAGGTGTGCTGTTCTGACATCAAGTGAGGAATTCTATGAAGGAAACCACAAGCTGGGCATGGTGTCCACACTTGTAATCCCAGCACTCTAGGAGGCTAAAGCAGGAAGATTGCTATTTCAAAACCAGCCTGGGCCACCTACTAAGAACCTGTTTTGAAATTTGAAAGAAGTAGAAAAGTCTAGAGGGTGTAACTAACTCTGGATTTGTTTCCAAGTAACCTCACACACATACACAAATGCTCAGAGATAGATAGATAGATAGATGATTTATAGATAGATAGATAGAAAATAAAGGTAATCATAAGAACTAGAAATGACATTTATATGACACATAAGTATAGATGAAACACTAAGGGCTAATGTTTCCTGAGTTTTCGTCTAGTGCTAAGCGCTGTCCTCAATTCTTTTTTTTGGGGGGGCACCGGGGATTGAACTCATGACCTTGTGCTTGCCAGGCAGGCGCTTAGACCGCTGAGCTAGACCCCCCAGCCCTGTTTTTGAGACAGGGTCTCACTATGCCATTCAGGCTGGCCTTGAGCTCACTTTGTAGCCCAGGCTGGTCTCGAACTCACAAGGATCCGCCTGTCTCAGCCTCCTGAGTGCTGGGATTACAGGCGTGAGCCACCACGCCCAGGTTGTCCTCAATTCTTCACATGCTTTAAGTCCTTTAACTTCCACAGTGACACTGACAGGGGTACTAGTCTTATACCCATTTTAAAATGAATTAACTGAAACTGAGTGGTCTTGCAAGCTGTTCTAGTAAGTGGCTGAGTGAGCATTCAAACCCAGGCAGCCTGATACCAGTGTCTCATGAGCTACCATGATGCCTGGACTGGAGTTTCCTGACATTCTCTTTGTGTAGTCCTCCAAAATAAGTGTCTCACAAGTGTTTGTTGATCTCCTGCTCTAAAATGTAACCCTATAACATAACCTTATGAAGAGAAGACCTCACAACTCAAATTAACCCTGTATGCTCCCTTCATAAATTTGGGTGCAGCTCTGGTCCTATCTTTAGGTTATGGAAGAAATTTAACTCTCAGATGCAGCAGTACCATCTCAGCAGTGCTAGTGAAATGAACTAGGCTACGTGCTTGACTTCAGCTTAGCTTTTTGGAATGAGGCTTTTCCCATTTCAGAATCCACTGAAATTTTTTGTGCTTCAGAAATCATCATGAAGCCAGGTATGGTAATGCACACCTGTAATCTCAGCACCTGGGAGGCTGAGACAGGAGGATTGTTGTGAGTTTGAGACCAGCCTGGGCTACAAAGTGAGCTCAAGGCCAGCCTGAA
>RJWT010039392.1:0-12685 GCA_004365215.1 Cuniculus paca | reverse complement strand
TTATATAGCTAAGTTTATCCTGATAGCAAAACCAGATAAAGACAGTGCAAAAAAAAAGCCAGGTGTGGTGGTGCAGTCCTGTAATCCCAGCACTGGGGAGGCTGAGGCAAGAGGATTGTTCCAAGTTCGAGACCAGCCTGAGCTACAAAGTGAGCTCAAGGCCAGCCTGAAGGTATAGCTAGACCTTGTCTCAAAAAAAAAAAAAAAAAAAAAAAAAGGCAGTGCAAAAAAAATTAATAATAATAACCCTTGAACAGATACGGGACCTATTAGCAAATAAAATTGGGCAATCTATAAGGAGAATTACACACTATCACCAGGGTTATTCCAGGTATGTAGCGGTAATAGAATAATCAACTCATGTAATTCACTGTATGAACAGGCTAAAGAAGAAACATCACATGTTCATATCAATTTGATGCAAAGATCATTTGACAAAAATCAATATACATTCAGGACAAAAAAATAAGAATCACAAAAATAGGAATTGAGATAACAAATTCAGTGCTTTCCTCCTAAGATCAGAAAAGAAGCGAGGATGTCTGTTCTTAACACTCTTATTCTTAGAGTCCTGGAAGATCTAGCCAGTGATATAAGAAAATAAAAGGAATAAATAAAGCTAACAGATCAATAAAGTATAACTCTCCTGATTAGCATATGGCATGACGTGACTATGCATGTAGAAAATTTCAAGAATCTATCCAAAAAACAGAATCAAAATAGCCTATAGCTAATAAATGACTTCAGCAGGGTTACAATGTACAAGATCAACATGATGATGACTTCAAACGAAATCAAATGTATCTCTACATTCCAGCAAGGTCTGCATAGACATGAAAATTAAAAACAAAATACTATTTACAACTAAAAACAAAACAGGAAGAGAAGAAAAAGGTAGAAATTAACAAAACAAGACAAAATATATATAGGACACACGCACTTTCTCTTGTTGTACAGGTGCCAGTACTGGGTTTTTCAACCACACCCTACTTTCCTTAGGCATGAAAGTGACAGGAAAGCTGTCTGTGGGGAATGAATTATGGACTTAGAAATTCAGGGCAAACAGAATGCTCATTCTATACTTTAAAGCCCCTGGTGTAGTAAATACCTCTAGGCGATGAGGGTCTAAGTGATTTTTCTTGGTTTAAGTTTTTTTGTATTTACCAAATCCTTTAAAGTACTACTTTGCTTTTTGGATGAAAAACAGTTGTAAAATAATCAGTTTAAATTCTTCATTCAGTAAAGAAATTTTTTTTTTTTTGTCTTTTTGAGACAGGGTCTCTCTATGCAGTTCAGGTTGGCCTTGGGCTCACTTTGTAGCCTAGCCTGGTCTCAAATTTGCAAGGATCCTCTTGCCTCAGCCTCCCGAGTGCTGGGATTACAGGAGTGCACCACCATGCCTGGCTAAAGAATTATTTAAGAAGAAACTAAGGAGGTCTTTTGTTTGTTTTATCCAGAGCATTGACAATAACACCAGAGCGTACATACAAACCTGAGCATTAATTCAGGGCAAAGAGCAGGGAGACTTCATTTATAAAGGACGACAGATAATCAGGATGTGCAGGAGGTCAAAAATCTCAAAAATAGATATTCTAAATTCTCAATTTCACTAGTCAACACTGAGCTGGCTTCTATTTAAAGACATCTTCGTATGTTTTAACTGATTCTCTGCCCTGTGGGTTAAAGATTAAGCTCCAAACGCTAAAAGAAAAGCCTTGTATGAATTCCACAAGGTTGGGGTCAATGGTGAGAGTTCTTCTCTTGGGCTCATAAGCCCGACAATGAATCAAGTTTTCCAATGAATACTAGAGGGGCAAGATTTTCTTTTTTTTTTTTTTTTTTTTTTTGGTACTGGGGATGGAACTCATGACCTCAAGCTTGCCAGGCAGGACCTTATACCACTAAGCTAAATCCCCCGCCCCCCTGGGGGTAGGATTTCTTAATCCTGTTTGTCCCAACTGTTAATGTCAGACATCGTGTCACATTTTTAACAAGTGTAAGAACTGGGGGTGTGAGATCCTGGGTTCAATCCTCAGCACAACAAAAATGAAAACAAAAATATTTTTTGTAAGTGTAGAAAACTAGGAGGGGGTTAGAAATGCTAAATGATGACAAAATAGTTTTCCTTTCAAACACTCACTCCCAGGTCAAATTAGATGCAATATGCTTCTTATGCATGCTAAACACAAATCCTGGATTCTAAAAGAATAAACCAACTTCTTAATCATCACTTAACTTAATTCTTTTTTATTTTGGAGGAAAAAGAAATGAGTAGGTTGGCACAACATAGTTCACAACACTTACATGTCTTGGAGTGTTCATGTGATAACATGTAATTGGCGAGAGGCGGCGTGTATGTCAAACACTGCAGCGCTGCATTGGCAAAACAGGTGTTGCCCAGATTCTGAAGCCCAGCGCCAACTCTGTGAGTTTGCTGCCACTTAAGACAAATCTTCTCCGAGGGAAAAAGAATTTTCTGTGGTGGAGCAATGCCATCACCTAGGGCTAGAAAAATAAACAGCAAAGATTTAAAAACAAAACTTGGCATGCTTCTAAAGCCAAATAAATAGCGATATTTGATCAACATTCTAAATCTCATTATTACTGCCAGAAACACTGGGTAGAAAGAGACATTTAAAAAGACAGAACCTAGAGTAAATAACATACAAAATGTACAACAGATATTGTGAAATGGGAAGACAGTGTTCAATATGAAAAAGGCATTAGGATGGGGAAAAGGGGAAAAGAAGGAAGGGAAAAGAAAAAAAATACAAGATAGCTATGCTACTAGTTTCTCTTCGTTCACTGAAAAGAAAAGTTTGAGCTAATATCGCTCGAAGAATTTTTTACACCTGTATCTTGTACTCTGAATAACTACTTTAAAGATAACCATACTCAATGTATTAACTATTGTCATTCTCCTGTAATTTTGTTATGAAATTTTATTTTTCCATAAAATGAAAGAAAGAAAGAAAGAAAGAAAGAAAGAAAGAAAGAAAGAAAGAAAGAAAGAAAGGCAAACCTAGAATATGAGAAGCTAAATGATTTAGTTCCATCAATAAATAAATAGCAAGCTGGGCATGGTAGTGCACACCTGTAATCTCAGCACTCAGGAGGCTGAGGAAGGAGCATTGTTGTAAGTTTGAGACCAGCCTGGGCTAAAAAGTGAGCTCAAGGCCAGCCTGAACTACATAGTGAGACCCTGTCTCAAAAAGCCAAATAAACAAACAAACAAATAAGTTGCAAACACAAAAAATGGGGAAGTTTAGAAATTTACAGAAATTTCATAGACATATCCACAAATGCAAAGTGCAGACTCCACGTGGATGTTGCTTTCAATGACTAACTACTGAAAACAACTACACAGCCCCCCATGATAGCGCACGCCTGTAATCCCAGCTACTCAAGAGGCTGAGGCAGGAGGACTGCAAGTTCTGGACAGTCTGGACAACTTAGCAATTTAACAAGATCCTTTCTGAAAATAAAAAATAGCTTAGCACTTCCTGGGTTGAATCTCTGATACTTATTACAGGAAAAAACAAAAACAAAAAACAAAAAACAAAGTATGTGACAACCAGAGATATCCGAATACTGACTAGATTTTTTTTTTTTTTTGGTACTGGGAATCGACCTTAGGGCCTTGCACTTGCCCAGCAGGCTCTTTACCATTGAGCTACATCCCCGGTCCTTTCACTAGGTTTTTAAGGGAGACATTTTTAACTTTTAAAAAGTACTCTACACATATACACACTAAAATATTTATAAATGAAATATGAAGTACTGGACTTGGTTTAAAATACTGAGGACAGGATCATTGGGTGATCTGGCCATAAGTTAATAAATGTCAAAACTGGCTGAAGACTTCATGAGAGTTCATTACAATCACTTTTTTTTTATACCTACTTAACACATTTACTAGACTATATAAGATATGCCAATTCCCTTGAACATTTGCTTTGGATACTTGTATTCAGTGCCACCTCCATTCATCAGCTGAGTCTTCCCCAGGTGTCACATAGTTTTGGTTCTGACAACTGGAACTGATGTCATCCCCAGTTACCATTAAGAAAACAGGCTTTGAACCAGACTGTTACTTGTAAGTGTACTATATACATGTGTCCTAAAAAAGGTTGGTACTTGTTAAAGCTTCTACATAGATTACTAATAACTAAGCATGTTAACGGAATTCAAGTGATATTGAAAACAACTTACTGTGCTAGGAAAAGTTCAAAATCACCAGTAGTAAAACTAATTTTTCAAAAGATGGCTAGTTTCTTGGGGTGCTACGAAAGGCAAAGAAAGACAAAGATGGCTTAAAGGTGGTTCTCTATTTAAATAGATATTAAAAATTATTTAAGTAGATTTTGGTTTGATGGGAATAGACAACAAAATTAGGAAAAGAAAAATGAGCCTGTAGAGAATAAGACAAAGGCAGAGAGAAAGGAGAGAAAGGGAAGCCCCAGGAATATGACAGGAGCTGAAGTCTTGCAGAAAGATGGCTTGTAAGAAAGTCTTGATGGTAAAGCCAAAGCACCTTAAACCTCTGTGTGTAACATTCAATTAAATTGTGTTTTGTGTTATAAACTTCCCCTTGCACACACTCTAAACACCTTTAACAAACCACACCACCCACTCCCACACCACAATATTAAACTTATTAAGAGGACTCAAAACTATACAAGGATCAAACTATTCTTTTTTTTTTTTTTTTTTTTGCGGCATCAGGGATTGAACTCACGACCTTGCACTTGCCGGGCAGGCGCTTAGACTGCTGAGCTAGATCCCCAGCCCTAGGATCAAACTATTCTAAGCTGGACAACATTTCAATTAGAAACTAATTATAGTATTACCTTTTTTTGCATTTTAAACAGTCAAGATTTTAATTCCAAGTCTTAAAAGTACCAATTGAAAGTATCGATGTTTCATTTATGAGTAAATTTTAACAAATGTAACTATGTTTACCCCTTATCTGCTCTTTTCCAAAGAAAGATACTGTATCTACTAAGGAAACATAGTAACTACAGCTTAACTGAAAATACAAGGCTTGCTCATCTCCCATTCTCTCCAAGATAGTTTATCTTTACAAAAATTAGAAAAGAAACTATCAGTACTTGAGTAACTAAAAAATAATACCCTGTTACGATATATATGTTAATAATGAAAGCTTACTCATCAAAGGAAAATAATTTCTATCATATAATGCTGGCCACCCATGTGGCAGTATCTCTTACAAAATAAGCCCCACTTGGGCCGGGGATTTAGCTCAGTGGTGGAAGTGCCTGCCTGGCAAGCTGTGAGGTCATGAGTTCGATCCCCAGTACCCAAAAAAAAATAAATAAAAATAAAAAATAAAAAATAAAAAAATAAGTCCCTCTCTGAAACTACCAACCCACCAACAGCATTTATACATGAGTTTCCCGCAGTTATTTTAAAAAAAAAAGTACCTTGATCCTTTGGTGGTGATGGCTCTGACTTATCAGGTACAGCTGAATTTGAATAAACAGCACCAGGTACTGGTCCTAAAGAAAGTGTGTGGTTGGGAACATCACTTAATGAAGACACAGCACTCCAGCCAGCAGAGCCTGCATCCATGTCTCCAGTCGAGACTGCCTCAGAACTGCCTGGCGGATTCTGACAGGCTGATGGGTCTGAAGATTCAACTTTGTCAACTATGGTCATTGTTCAACTCTGCAAAAATCAAAAAGCACACATTTGTTTCATAAAGACAGAAAAGTAATCTACTCACCTTGCCATTAGATTTTGGAATGTTTTCTAGTCATTTTAAATTATTTTCAAAAAAATCATCCAAATATAAAAACAACAGTATTTTTTTTCTTTTTCTCTCTCATTTTTTTCTTTTTGGCAATACTGGGGATTAAACATAGATGTCTCACTCATGCCAGTCAAGCAGTCTACCATTGAACTATATCCTCAGCCCTATACCACTTTTTAATAATTTTCTTGGGACATTTGGAATCATGCTAATCCAGAAATATCAATAATTTTATTTCAGAGTTTTGTATTCCATGCCTTCCTCCTAAAAGTATATTTCAGTTTTTAATCTAGTACTTCAATTTTCACTTCTATATATACTCATATTTACTAAGTAACTACCGCTACCTCTCTGTTTAACACTATGAACTGTTACTAATATAACTAAATTGTCGGTTCACATACACTTTCTCAGAGAAAAGTCTTGACTACATGAAGAGAAAAACTAGCTTTTATTTTGAGCCTAAAGTCCAAAATGAGAATGGGGCAAGATGGTGCACTATAATACTAGCACCAAGAAGGTTGAAGCAGGAAGATCTCAAGTTTGAGGCCAGCCTGAGCTATGTAAGGAGATTAAGGCTAACCTGGACTATGCAGTAGTTTATGCTGTCTCAAAAAATAAATAAATAAAAATTTAAAAAGTATAAAGTGACACTGTATGAAATACATTACATTCTAAAGAAATATTCATAGAAAGTCTCATCTTTGAACAAACTTTTTTCTGAAGAGGTTCATTTATATGGCATTACAACTTTTTAAATAAAACTTGTAGGACTTTGACATCAAACTTGAACACAAATACATGTTACAAAAGTACTTCATTACAATGTTCTCTCTGAATCCTATTTTAAAGCTACTAATTGAGCACTGTGCTGGGCATTGCATTGATGGACAAACATTAACTTGTTTAATTTTCATAATTAAACTATGAAAGATCAGACAACAATCCACAGGGTCTATAAAATGAATCAATTATAGCTCAAACTAGTCAGCAACTGGGACCAGGAGCACCCAGGCCTCCTCCTAGCTAAGACCATCTATTCAACAGAGTACTTTTAGTGATGCTTCCAAAAGTGCCCAGGCAGCCAAATCCAGGTGTGCCGCTACCTGCAGAAAACCCTTCAGGAGTGCCCCGACCGCCCGTGCACAGCGCCTGCTCCTAACATCCGGACGTGGCACTCTGACCTAGTAACCTCTGACGCTTCCCATGTTAGGTTCCCACCGTACTGAGCTCACATTTAGTCCCTGCTCTCTCTGGACTGTGCCACTACTCTTTTTTACCTACTTTCCTCCCTAGCCTTCTCCCTCTGACCAGTTAACATTTCTGCTCAGTTTAGAATTCATTTCCCCTGGGACGCTTTCCTCGACAACTCCTTTCCCCTAAGACTGAGTTAGAAACCTTTCCCAAAAGCTTCTCCAGCACTCTTGCGCTGATTTCTATGGCAGCACTTCAGCACTGGCTCTGTAGCTCTTTTACTTGGTGATCT
This sequence comes from Cuniculus paca, assembly GCA_004365215.1. Taxonomy (NCBI): domain Eukaryota; kingdom Metazoa; phylum Chordata; class Mammalia; order Rodentia; family Cuniculidae; genus Cuniculus; species Cuniculus paca. The sequence continues at coordinate 5,426 of RJWT010039392.1, read as the reverse complement.
CTATTATGTTTTCTTATCTCCTGACCTGGTGTAGAGAGAGCTTTTCACATGTGTTCAACAAATGAATGAACAGATATTCTGGAAACAAGGAAGTAACTAGCACTTGCTTTTAGCACCAGCTTATGCTGAGCGCTTTATATACAGCATCTCATTTAATCCTTTACAAAACCTGCACTCCACATATGCTGAAGTTTGAGCTGTCTCTTTAAAGTACCCATGTATTTCCCACTTCAGCAAACACTACCGCGTACTTGTTGCTCACAATAAGTTTAAAAACAAACAAACAAAAAAAAACAGCACTAGTTTAAGGCAAGATTATCACTGAAAAAGTAAAACCTTAAAGTCTGGGACACTAACGTACATACAGAAAAGAAAATGTTAGTTACATCTCAAACTAAAATCAATGATTTAAAACTTTAACTGAAAATACATGACTCTCATTCACGAAGAAAGCTTGAGTCTTTCTAAAAGGTTCACACTCTCTTCACCTAACAGTCAGCAGATATGGAAATGTGGGGACAGGAGTCAGAAAACAAAAGAGAGGGCAGAAGAAAAATGCCCAAATTAAGTAACAAAAAACGTTAATCTAGCCTTATTTACGATAATATAAAATAGCAGAAAAATCTTGCTTTTTCCTGAGATAAACATTACTTTCAGACAATGATTAACAAATAACCAAATAAAACCATTTTATTTGCTCCAGTAAAAGGAAAGCAAAAATTAAAAAAACACACACACAAAAAAAACACTCAATGAAAAAAAATTTTTTAAAGGAAGACACAACTCCTCAATAGTCACATTAGTATTATAAGTTTGTAAATACAAACAAAATTAATTCATTTGTATATTCAGTCAACGAAATCTTACTCTAAAATCAGCTATCAAACTAAACTCCATCTAACACAGAGATAACCTTTCTTACAACCAAATAAGATTCAAACAGTTCCACGTGCTTTACTGTTAGTAAGCTTCTAAATACTACTGCTATAAATATCAAGATTTAAACATTTAAACGACTACTTCAATTAAAAGTTTAACAGTCCTCTTAACGCTTTCTAAAGATATACCAAGTTACAAGTGCATGTTTAAAAAAACAAGAACATGAATCAAAGTTTGGGGCATGTTTAAGAATGAGAGGAATCAACTTCACACATGTATCCTTTCAGTACACTCTTTTACTCAACAGCCTTAAAACACCCTAGTCCCTTACACAAGGGTATATCTTACGGTGACCGAACGCTGGAATGCATTATTCTTTTTCCGTTTTTAAAAGAGTATGACTATTTAAACACTGGCACTCCATACGCATTGAAGTATACACATCAACACATTTAAACAGAAACTGTTACATTCTAGTTCTTCATAAACAAAATAATCCAGGTTTTTGTATCATTTCCGTTCTAAGAGAGACACAGTTTTAAAAGGACAAAACTTGGATTTTAATTATAGTTAAGTAAACAAAAAACGATTAGGTTTAAACCTTTACAAACCAAATACTTACAGTAACATTCATTCAATGATACAGAAAAGAAAGTGAAACTGACCATAAGTAAAAACAAATAAGTGAAGCATCAGCTACCACTATTCATAAACCCTAAGCACTTTAAATGAGTAGCGAAGTAAAAAGTGAATCATTTAGATTCCAAAAACCTGCATAAGAACCTGCAATACCGTTGCTCTTTGAAAAAGAGGCGTTAACAAGTCAGTTTTTCAACCCCTTTTACTATTACAGTATATTTACTTGGAATAACCAATATGTTTTTCCATAAACAAGAAAGCCCTAAGCCCCCCACCAACATAAAAGAGCTTTTCAACAAAAGTAATCTCAACTACATTCATTATAGAGGTTAAAGTTCTAGATGATAAAACTTCTGTCCCATGAAATTTTCATTTCAAACATCTAAAACAGATGCTCCTCCCGACTACCCCAACCCGCAGCCTCCTTTCCAGGTAAGTTGGCTCTTCCTGCCCCTTAGATAAAGAGCGCCAGGGAGGCACACATGCGTTCGGGGACGCGCTGGCCGCCACCCCGCCTGCCTCCCCTCCGTGCCCGCCTCGCCCGGCGTGGGCAGCTCGGACACCAGGCGTGGACCCAAATGGGGGACCCCGCGCGGGCCGCCGCACAGAGGGCGCCCCGGGTGGGAAAGTTAGCCCGGGGTAGGGACGCGGTGGGGGCGGGGAGGCTGGTCCCGGGCTCCGGGGACGGGTGGTGGCAGCCACGCGGGGGGCGGCGGGCGGGCGGCGGCCAGCACACGCCCACCCCGGCCGGCAGCCCCGAGCCCGCCGGGCCGCCCCAGAGCAGCCCGCTATCCAGCCGACTCGCGGGCCGAGGGGGCGGGCTAGGGCCCGCGGGGGCGGGAGCGCCGTGTCTATGGCAACCGGGGGGTCCGGCCTCCCTGTGCCCGCCGGGGCTCCCCGCGCCCGCCCACCGGCCGCGGCCGCCGCCCCCTGCTCCGCGGCCTGGCCCGTGCGCACGGCAGCGGGCTGGTCCCCGGCGCGGCAGGGTCCCGGGCGGCCCGCGGCTGCGGAGGGGGCGGCGGGCGAGGGGCTGAGCCGGCAGCGGGGCGACCGGGCCGGCTGCGGCCGAGGCGAGCGGGGCGCGCGGCGGGCCGCACGCCGGCCTGCGGCAGGCGGGAAGGAGGCGGGCGCTTACCTGACCCGGCTCGGCGCTCGCTCCATCCCCCTCGGCCGCCGCTGCCGCCGCACACAGCCCAGCCGCCCGGCGGGGGACAATGACGTGCCTCCATCCGGGCACCGCCGCCGCCGCCTCCGGGTCAGCGCCGCGCCCGTAGCGCCCCCTCCGGGCCGCCAGGGGGCGCGATAGGGCCGCGTCTGCACGCGCCGCCGCCGCCCAGGGGCCGTCGCAAAAGAGGTTAGGCGCGCAGCTAACGGGCCCGGAGAGTGCGGGAGGGGCGGTCGCTGAAGGGCGGCGGGCGCAGGCCTGGCTTAGCGCGTCAGCAGAGCGCCGGCCGCCGACCGAGGAAGCGCGCTGATTGGCTGAACGGGCGGCGGAGCAGGGCGGAGCAAGACAGGGCCTCTTCCGCCCGGCGCTCCAGGGAATAGAGCTGTGCGGCGGTTTTGGCTCCCTTCCGCGCTTTCAGCGCTCGGGCCCGGAGCCGGAGTCCCAGCCCCTGAAAAGCTACAGGCTCGATGCGACCTCTTCCCACTCGTGCGCTTCGCCCTCTGCGAGTGCGGTGAGCGACGCTGGGCTTGAGGTCCGCAGGACCCCGCCGCTGCCCCTCAGGCTGCACGCAGTGTTCCAGGAGGGGAGAATCTTCAACCTGGCTGCGGAAAGGCACAGACCCCTGTCCACCCCGCCAGGAGGTCACCCCAAATTCTAGCTTTCTGCAGTCTTTGAGGGCAAGTGGACGGTTCTTTCACCTCAAACGAGTCATACTTTAGAGCACTTATTAGTCGTTGACCACAAGGTCCAACAGAACTGGTTCATCTTCACATCTCCCCTCCATACCTCCGACTCCTTCCTCCGGCATCTCCTGCCTGCTTTAAGGATGTGGCTCTGACCTTAATCTCCCTCTCTGCATTTTTCTCTCCCTAGATGATCCATCCCTTGGCCAACCCAGGGAATGTGGTCCTGACCCTACCCATTATCCTTTATTCTCACCAGCGCATTCCAACCGTCTGCTCTCTTTTTCTTCCTGATACAGATTCTACTTTCATGTTCTGGGTAACATGATCTTTCAGAACCACAGGTCAGAGACTTCTTGCGCCCAAAGAGGAGTGTGAACTCCTTAATCTGACGTTGAAAGTCCCAAGTGTTGTTTTTTTTTTAATGTGTTCCTGCCATAAACAGTTTTCTACAAACCCCAGTACCTTGCGCCACCTCACTCCTACACGTGCTGCTACAAAGCCTATCTATTCCTCCTCTTCCACACTTCCCTTGTGAGAGCCCCAATCATTACTTCCACTGTAGACTGCTGTTAAAAATATCAATTGTGTATTTGGAGCACAAGCACTTTGAGTGGAAAAAAAGGAGGGAGAAGGAAATTCCAGTCCTCCAGAATTCATTGACCACTTTCAGTATTAACATCACAACTTTCTTCATAAAGAATGGTTATGAAATTTCACCTTCACAGTCCTTTCAACATTAAGAGATTTTTTGAGAAGACAACAATCAGATAGCAATGGACTCATTTAACCCCCTTCCTTTTTCCAAACAACTCTCAGACGACTAAATCCGAATGCTAAAGAACTGGAGCCAAATGCTCGATATTCGTCTGAACTTTTTGATCGTTCAAAATGCTTTCCTTGGAAGTCACATAAGAACTTTGACATTTGATTTCATTGTACATTTCACAAGTCTATTGACAAATTGCCCCTTCCATGATCCCCTTAAAAACCTTATCAGTTTACAACCAGCATGCATTGGCTTGTCTCTACCATGCTATCTATCCTGCTATTGGCCCCCCACTTTTCCCCTTCCTTCACAAAAGACATGACGGTAGCCATTGTTGATTTCCTATTACCTTGTTCTGAAGTCCTATATCGTTTTCATTGTTTTATTCTGATTACCTTTATTCTGTTTTGTTTTGTTTGCCTTTATTCTCTTTAAAATTAAATAAATAGTTGGGGATTTAGCTCAGTGGCCTAAGCCCCTGCCTGGCAAGCACAAAGTCGTGAGTTCGATCCCTAGTACCAAAAAATAATTAAAAATAAAAAATCATAAAATAAATAATTTAATTGGGGATAAAACTTATCAGGGTGCCTGATGGGTAGGAAAAAGAATTTTTTAATCATCCCTTGGAATTTCCACCCAGCCTCCCGGAGGGGAAGTCACAGCTCCCTACTCTACCTTCTCCATAACCTCAAAGCAAAGGGAAGAGATCCTTTTCTCAGTGCCCCTTACTGGCAAACTGAAAAGAATGGAGAAGTTACAAAGAATATGTAATCTCTGCCTTCAAATAGCTGGACCTTTGGTTGAGATAGTTGGCAAACTTGTGCCAGAAACCTGAAATCCTCCAGACCAGAGCTTAATCCAAAGTAACATTTCGAGAAAATTTCATTTTGCCTCTGTTCTTACAAGCTGTGTGTCCTACAGAAATCACTTGGCCTTTCTACAAGACTGTTATGTGCCAAGGGCTCCCTCCACCACCCTCCTTCCAGGCAATCAAAGAGCAACAGATGTCGAAAATGGATGAGTTCATTTTTCTAACGACAAAGGAGTCTGCAGTGGGTGCTGGTTAACTCAAGATCCAGATCCTTTTTGCTGGCCGACTTCTCCAGCCTCTCCCACCTGCTGTGAGTTCTGGCTGCTAATAACTCACAGCAGACCCTTTCTCTTGAGGGCTGGACTTAGCTAAAGGGAGCCTAATTTCCCACTGAGATGATAGTCTTGCTACTCTTCTCTGCCCTCTCATTACCTTCCTCCCCAGAACCCGCCCACAGTATCATGAACACCTAATTCTGCC